>JAPYYR010001042.1:0-36740 GCA_030523065.1 Aphidius colemani | reverse complement strand
AAAGTCTTCGCAACGTAAATACAACCTCTGAAACTAAACGCGATAAAGCAGCGAGGTCTAAAAAATAAATGATATTGCCAAAAGCAAAAAAGCCAAAAGGACTTTTCTACAAATGTGCTTTTTGTTTTTACCAATATTATTTTTCTTAACTAACTATTGTTGAAAATTTTCTCTCTATTTTTATACATAATTGGGTTGATAATGCTTCACAATAAGGCTATTTTATTAATCAATCATTTCCTTAGCTTTAATATTAACGTAAAATAAATTTGAAAATTAATGTGCAAATGCCGATAAAATTTTTTTCAATTTCCTTTTTACATTGTTATTATTTCATTGGTTTTTTTTTATTTCTTTTCTACCTGGCTACTTGAAAACCTTGCTTTAACATGAGACTTTGCAACTGCTATATATGGTGACACGTTTACGTTGTTATTTCGAAATTTTTTTTTACTGAATTTACATTACGTTGATATTGATATGTTATGCATCGAGAAAATTACAATATATGTATAATTTCATTTTCAAAATACACAAAAAATGCTTGGATGTTAAAAAAGACAATTTGGAAATAAACGAATTATACAACTGCAAGTTATGCAGGGTGACAATTTGCCCGGTATAATGTTTTCATTTTCTAATGATTTTTCGATAAATCCATATATTGAAAAATTGACTCGTGCAATTTCACTGAACCTTATAATATATTGTGAGCAAAAAAAAATAATCAAAATAACAAGAAAATTGTGAAAATTAGTCGGTCAATTGTCATGCGCAGAAATTATATTTTATTAATTTCTTTTCCTTTTTTTTTTTTTAATATATATGCTGCGAGTGAAAATAAAATTTAAAATAATATTGGATAATGAATTATAAATTGACTTGAGATCTCGTATGTTGAAACAATTATTTTATATATTTTAGAAAAAAATTTATAAAATTGCATTGAAATAACGATTAACTTTGATGGAAATAAAATCTGAATAATCAAATTAAAGAGTTTGTCTGGGTTCCTTTTAAATTTTCCAGACAATTAAATATTTAAAATGTCTTTTTCAAGTCTATTATTGAGCAGATAATGAATAATTTAAAATAAAAAAAAAAAAAAAACGTATAAAATGTTTTTATAAAATAAAAATTTCGAATTTCGATAAACAAATTTAATAATTATTTATATTTCTGTCACTCGACAATTGTTTATATTTTTTCTCCATGTAAAAACAGTGACTACAACTTTTGGAAAAAAAAAAAAAAAAAAAAAAAAAGTCGATAAATTGTGATAAATAGATTGCATTTTCCGCTATCGCATATAAAAATACTCGAGAAAAATGTACTGTGTCAAGGCCTTCAAGCTCCATATTATAGTCGCACCATACCACATGTGTGCACACATAATGTTAATGCACTATACATGCATGAATATACTTGATATAATAATTTCAATAAAATACATCGATAAACAATCTGAGCCCAAGTCTAAATATCACTCGGAGCTATAGTCTCTTAATAACGAACTATCTAATATGTTTATATGTAAAAATGGGATTGCCAATTGTCGCTTTCATTTTTAATCTTTGTATTTCGATAAATATTTTCTACGAAGAAAAGAATTTACTTTAAAAATTCAAGACTATATAAATACCTCGAACGAAATTGAATTATTAAAATATTTAATAAAACTTTGAGAGATTTCCAAGACGGTTGTCTCGTTGTTACAGTGGGCTCACTACTGTAAGTGGGCCAAAAGGTTCAAAGTTAATAAACTATTTACAAGACGGCAATGACATCAGTACTCGTGGCTAAATGAATAAATATACTATTGAAATTTATACTGAATAATTAATTCATATATTAAAAATTAAATAAATTTATATTAAAAGCGACTGAATTTCATCGATAATCAATTTTTATTTATAGGCTAATCACCGACCCAGACAATATCGAATTTATATTTTTCTCCATCATTATAATTTCCATAATATATTCCATCAAAATATATAAATTTATTTTTAAATCAACAGCCATTTGACGAAATAAATTTATCATAATTATATAGCTTTTGCATCGACATTATCATACGGCTATTGTGACATAATAATTTTCACTTTATATATCAACCTGTTTAAAATATTTCTCTATTTTCTTTTGTCATTTGTCGCCACATTTTTATAAAACCAAGTTCCGCATAGAATTTGTGTCACACGTGATTTAATATTATTTTTTTTATGTAATGCACATGCAATCATGAATATTGTGAGTCAAATTTTACGAAAAATTACGGAATTTTCATCTAGTGATGCAGAGCAGAGCGGAGGTATATTTAAATTTTTGAAAAAAATCGAATAAGTTGTTGTTTTGCGAGTGATTTGATGAGTTGATTATTATTTTTTTTTTTAGCTGGCATATAATATGTACATAATACACGTGTGTATGTCACAAAGTCGTGAGTGAGCGCGGGCTACTTGAATCGCTTACGGAGACAGGGCTCACAGGTTAGCCTCGGCCCACATTGGCATAACACTTTCACTGACGTAACAACATGGCTTGACTGTAAACTGTTGCGTTTTTCATTCGTATATTTTCAGCTCCTTCCAAAATAAAAACTAACTAAACAAGTACATTTATCCACCCACTTGTACTTGCGCCCTTCCTCAATCAACAAAAATTCTCTAAAGATAATTTTAAAATGAAAAGAAAAAATCACAACGATATAATAGATGGGTTTTAAAAAAAATATCAGCACGCGGATATAATAACATTCTCAACTTGCTTGCTATATTTAAGGTAAATTTATCAATTGCTTTGTCACTTGAGATTAAATCATGCGAATTAATTTGCTTGAATATTTGTCATCTTGAAATATAAGGAGACGCAATACTTCGTATGGCTAACCCCATTACTTCCAAGTAAAATTGACAGAACCTAGATGCTATACGTGATGAGTATGTGTTCAAATAAATATATAAAAATATTACGTGTGTATAAGGAAATTACTGATTGAGGCCCGATTACATTGCAAAATTGTTTACCTGAGACGAGCGTCGTTGACGGTATATGAGCTAAAAGAGAGGTCCAAGGATAAATCAAGAATTACATGATACACAAGACGTGACTGTACTGTCTCTTTTTGTTCATGTATAATAATAATAACTATTTCATCTCTGCGAAATACCATTACATTTGTAATATACCATACAACATACTCCATCAAATTGTAATCAACAAATAAACTTTTTTTAAAAGTAACAATTTGTCGATGGTAATTTTTCATTTCTATTTGTTTTAAATTGTCAATTGAAACAGGGTGAGTTTATTCAATCATTAATAGCCGAATTAAATACGTATTCTACAGTTTAAAAGAAAAAATAATTTTAAATTTTTTTGTTTAATGAGTTTAAAAAAAAAAGAGAAAAAAAAAACTAAAAATATATTTTTAGAAAGAAAAAAATACAAGCATCAAACTAATTTTGAATAATATTTTAAAATTATACAAATATCAACGAAAAAAGGTTTTTTGGGTCATTTAATTTAATACTCTCAATATATTTTAGCTTTTTTTTTACCATACAAAAATAGAAATAATATTTTTATGGTATTTTAGATGATGAAAAGTGAGACTGGGGTGTGATGCACATGTCTCGTTTTCTTGGGTATAATGCAATCGGTATTTTATATATTTTTTTCCCTCACTTCTCACACACGTGGACCCCTTGAATACACAACATTAGGGTGTAGAAAGATGTAGAGAGAAAACCTGCACCTGTCATCCTAGCATGAAACTGTGGGAGACACATTGACGCCCTTAACAATTATAATATTAAAAAATCGTTAGAGTTGAAAAAAAAAAGCTAAATATAGATAAAAAAATATTCATTTTTTACGTTGGACTAATCTTGAGATTTTTAAAAGAGTTATACAAGTTGAAAAAATAAAAGCACATGTTGCATATGCGTGTAGCAATGACGATGCAAATGATGCCAAAACTGGCCAACTTAAAATGCATCATCAATGAACATTCCAATTAAATATAAGTCAAACTTTGTGATAAAATAATTTGTTAAAAATGCCAAGTATAAAAAAAAAAGAATAAAAAAACCTTATTTGTTATTGAGATGGAGTTTTATGATGGATCGACCAAAGAAAAAAATACTAAACTACAAACAAAAGTGCCCTGAGGTAGATAGATGATGGGTGATTACAAAATAATTGGAAAAATAAAAACTCTGACCTCAATTGCGCAAAATGTCAACATTCTTTTTGCAGGTTTACTGGCATCAAGTTTTTAATATATTGTAAATACAACGAGGACAAAAATTCACATGAAAATTTTACTACTTTTACTGTCTTGTGAGAAACAGGAAATATTTTAGTCATATCATAATAATTTATATGCACCTGTTTAAAAGATGATACAAAAAAAGTTTAGTTAATAGAAAGACGGGGAGATGATGATGATAATAAAAAATCGGGCCAAAATTAAATCTATTTCCGAGTAGGCTTAGACAGCAAGAGACAACTGAGACCTCGAAACTTGGAGCCAAAGATTTATGGGCTTAGGGAGGGTCAAGGGAACGAGGGTAAACTAGAAACACAAATAGAGAAAAAAATGTATATAAATAATATGTGGGCAAGTGTATTTGGGTACAATATGATGGACAGCCATAAACTGAATTATTACTCACAAATTATCTGCCTACTGTGGCAAATCCAAGAGAAAAAAAAAAAACTACAAAAGTATACGTGATGAGTGCAATGAGATCAGGTCAAATGCAATTTAATTTAAACTTTGGATAAATAAAACCATCAAACGACTTGTCTTTTCTTGAAATATAAAATAGAAAGAAAAAAACAAAAAAAAAAAAAGGAAACAATAATTATATGTCGTCGTATTTGAAATTGTCGATTGAATAAAATAAAAAAAAAAGTTTTTCTTTAAAAAAAAAAATGACTAAATCGATGATATAGATATAGGCGTGTTGATGATTGTCCGTATGAAATATAAATTGAATCCGGTGAGATTGTCATGCAACCTTGGCCACGGCGAAAGTGATACACGACGTTTATATAAAGACAAATAAAATATTTATGAATCTTAGATGCTCATAATGAGCCTCGCGTGATATTATTTTTTGTGTCTTGGATTTTCAAAAAATATATACCCAAAAGAAAAAAAAAAGAAATAATAGTTTTACTCTATGGAATACCGATAAATTTTCATACAAAAAAAAACATTGCGATTGTTTAAATTCAAATAAACTCGATCAGCTATTTGATCAACTTTGTAAAATAAATTTGAATACAATTAATAAATAATATGTGTACATTTGGCCTAGAAAAGGTCGTTACTACTTGGCAATTATATTTGAATTAATACTTGAAACAATAAAACATATATATATGCTGATAAATCATCTCTTGATTTATATACTAAATGAGTTTTGAAAATAAAAAAAAATACCTATACGAATGCTCGATGTATGAACGCGCAATTTCATATGCATTGCGTATACACTGAATTATATATTACGACATTATTTATTTTATCCACATATATACAAATTGCAAGTCTGTAAATTTTGAAAATTGGGCCACGCATGATTGAACGATGCGTACAGAATTTATATCTCAAATATCTGTATGGATATGTGTTGTATCAACACAAATAAGCTAATAATTTTATGTATTTATTTACTTTAAATACAGTGACACACATGCACACAGTGACTGTCTATTTATTTGTTTGATTTTTATAATTTTTTTCTACGAGAATGGATATACGAGTGCAATTATATGTACAAACGCGGATGCCTGTGTTGTGATTTGTTAATAGTTGGTATTAAGAGGCCTTGGCCGTTTTTTCCTTTCAGACTTTTAAAAGCCACGTTAATACCAAGTTTGTCGACTCAATAGTTGTCTAATTGTAAATGTACTATCTACGACAACACCTGTCTATTTATTCGATTTGGGTCATTTATATGCAATTATTTTTTTCAAATAATACAAGTGGTAGCTTATCCATCAAGTCAAGTTATTACTGGCTATCTGTTTTATCAAGCCTCGTAAATGTAAATTATTTTAATGGTAAAAAAGTTTCCTACCTTTACTGGATCCAGTCATGATGTTTTCTGTTTTAATTTCCGCTCTGGCAGAATAAGAATTCAATGATGATGGTGATATTTGTGATGATGGTGCTGCTAGTTTTTCTATTTTGAAAATTAAATAAAATACATATAGACATTGCAGATGTTATTTGTATTATGACTTGTTGTTAATTTTAATTTACCTGCTAATAGTGGATTTGCAGCAGCAATGTTGTATCTCATTTGCCTTCGACAAGAATTATTATTATTAATTGTTGTAGATGTTGTTGTTGATGTTGGCTGACTTGCTTCAGCTAAATCAGCTTGTAATTCTCGTAAAAATGTGTCAAGTGTATCAAATGATTGGAGTGTGTCTTCATTGACACTAGACATATCACCATTATCATCTCTAACAGGTACATTTTGTGGTGTCTCAGATGGTGCACCAACTAGAGCACTTAAATCCATTGATGAAAATTCAACTGTTTGTCCTGTCCCATTTTCCTATTAAATTTTTGTATTTAAAAAGAAAACAATAAACAATTAATGAATTAATTTGAGATAAAATAAATTAATAAAATATTGTCTCAATGAAACGCACTAACCTGAAGACATTGTGTTAAATCAACCATTTTTCCGTCATTATCAGGACACCAAAGTAACTCGTCATCTATAAAGGGCATTGTTGATTCCTCCTTGGGTATCAAACTGGAGGTGAGCGTAAGGGTTTGTGATACAGGGACCGGCATCGGAACCCGTACCTGGCGGTGGGGCTTTTTTAGCCACCCCCGCAACAGCTAACATCCAAAACCACAGTCCAATATGATGAATCCTCTTTGTTAGTGATCCAATAATTACCTGAAAAATATGATGATGATGATGATGATGGATGCATGTATATGTTTAAAATTAATACTTAAAATTGCAATCAAATATCATTACATTATTATTATAGACAGAGAGAGAAAATTTATACATTTTTTTTCTATTTATTTATAAATTTGCACGAGTAATTTTCATGAAAGTGAAAACTTTAAGTGAAAACTTTCTTTCTGTTTTCAGGCTGTTTCACTTCCTGTGAACGTAACCTCGGCTTCATTTATAATAGTAGCTGCATTTCTATGCACTAGCTTCTACTTTTATATTTTAATTTACGTAATCTCTCAACATTGCGCCAAAGAAAGTTTTATTTTTCACTTTTCAAAACTAGAGGTTAATATCCTCTATTTATAATACATGTATATCATATTCTCACTTTTTTTTTTCTAATTTATTAATTAGTTTATGATGATAAATAAATGAGATAAAAAAAAATCATGGTACCCGTATATATAAATATATAAATAAATAAATAATCTTAATTGAAATACAAATTTCAATTGTAAATAAATATATTTGGCGCGTTTCTGATAAATGATTATTATTTTTACTATTATTTTGATGACAGTTCCAATATGGCTGACCTGAACAACAGTTCATCTGACGAAAGTACTGATGCTTCAAACATAAAATTTGATTCATTGAAAGCACTTTATTCGTCAAAATATAAAATTCCAATACCCAAGGCACCAGTTTATGATAACATTAATAGATACAACTCTGTATTAAACACAGATTTACTTAAAGTACGTATGAAAAATGAGTATAAATATTTACCACAACAATAAATTTCTCCATGATTTTTTCAGAATAACAATAACAAAAAAACCTCAAAAGATGCAACTGTCAAGACTGTGCCTACGCGAAGATTTTTGCCACATCAACGTAAGTTTAATAATAATTATTATATTTTATTATTTATTCACTTGAAAATAATATTACATGTTGCACGACATTATTGCCATTACACACACACACACACACACACATACACCCCCAGTGTTTTGATCTTGTAAAATTAACATACCCAGGTTAGGCTAGTATTTTTATTATTTGCCCTTGCCGATAGATAGCACTAAATAAAATAAAATATATTTTAACTATTGTTATATATTATTTTCAAAAATAATAAAGCCATTGTAACAATTCGAGTGTATTTTTTGTAAAATAATTATGTGAAAATGCATTGTTTTATTTTATCGATTTTTTTTATTTTATTTATTTAATTTATTGACAATAGCGGAATTAATAAATGAAAACAAAATAAAATGTATTTTGTGATTATTTCAACTTGATGGCATCATGACCTTGTGTACTATTTGTATGGATGTGTATATAATCAACGATAAAATTGCTATTGACTATCATCTAGATGATATTATTATAGCTGGCTTGAATTACGACACAAATATCAAGGTAAACTTAGATGATTCCGCAAAGATTACATTACTTCAAGCGATGCTTTATTTAATTTATAAAAAAGCCATTATAATAGTAGTAATATTTTTTAATTTTGAGTAACACAATTTAGAATTTGACCTTCTGATACGTCAATGAACGCACATGGAAAATCAATTGTTTTTTATTTGTCAATGTTGCACTTGCACGCAGTTCACCTTATTCTTCCGCAACACACAAGGTTATCATAGCAAATTTGAATAAATAAATAAATAATTTGTCAAGGTTGAACATAAATATATACATACGTATGTATAAATAAATATTAATATTCATTACTGTTTATTATTATGCACACAAGAAAGACAACATTTGAATTTTTATTTGAAAAAAAAAGAATAAAATTAGTTGATAATTATTTGGACAATTTAGAGTGTTATTATTGCTGTCGGCGTTATCGTTAAAAGAAAGCTAAATGTCACAATTATTGTATTGTGGTAAATGCAATAATAAAAGCAAAGAAAATATATATCTCTTGAGGCAGTCGATAAATCACAAATCCCTGACCCAGTGCAGTTTTTATATTATGTACACGGACACGGCCAAAGTCTGTGCCAAAGTCATCTCTCTTTTTCTGTCTCTTAAACACGTTTTATTTTATTTTCATTTCTCATTAGTTTTAATATTATTTATATACACGTGGTGATTATTTTTTGTTATTTTGAATTTTCACTTTTTACTTGAACAACAAATTGTTGAAGAAGATGAGAAAAACCTTCAAATACATAGCAAATCGAAATATAATAATATGGTGAGTGCAACACTTGTTGCATTCGGACATCGACCTCGACAACAAGCAAGCAAGAAAACCCATTCGACAAAGATAACAGACAAAATAAAAAATTAAAAAAAAAAAAAAAAAAAAAAAAAAAAAAAAAAAAAAAAAAAAAAAAAAAAAAAAAAAAAAAAAAAAAAAAAAACTCAATTATATTTTATTTTAATGTATAATTACATTTTTATATCTTTCCGCAACATCAATTTCATTGTTATATAGATTAGATAGATTTCGCATGCATTCATTACAATATCTTCTATATAGATATGTTATTTTTCTGTAAAATAAAAAAAAAAAAAAAAAAACGCCACATCATTATTTTTAAGTGAAAAATTAAATATCTTGAGGACAAAATGATCATTAAATTTGGTTTACATACATCTTTCTTTAAAGTTGAAATTTTTTGTAAAAACTTGCAACAAGAAATAATATCGAAAAAAAAGATGTAATTATTTTAGGCAAAATATTTTTTTTTTTTTTTTAAATTATACATTATACAACACGTGAAGTGAACAAGTCGACACAGAGCACTT
Source organism: Aphidius colemani (assembly GCA_030523065.1). Classification (NCBI taxonomy): domain Eukaryota; kingdom Metazoa; phylum Arthropoda; class Insecta; order Hymenoptera; family Braconidae; genus Aphidius; species Aphidius colemani. The sequence goes on along the minus strand of JAPYYR010001042.1, from coordinate 27,015 downwards.
GTTGCGCCTGGGCGTCGACCTCAAGCTGCACATATTTGATACTTTGTGTCAGCCATTTTATGATTGTCTTCAAACAAGACACCAAATATATGAATTAGATAAAAATACTATTCGTCATTTGCATATAATTTTGCATATCAATAAATTTATAATGAAAATAATGTGGAAAAAAAAATTTTCAAAATAATTAATTTCCACGTGTTTTGCGCGATTGACTTTTTAACTGAGTCAATTTATTTATTCATTCACTCATTCATTCATTCGCAAATATCAAATATTATTATATTAATTTATTTTTCCTCAATTTCAATTTTATTCAAGTTGTAATATATTCAAGAACGGAAGCTGAAGACATGATTTCCGCTATTTTATTGGCACTTGTTGTTGTTGTTATTGTTATTAATGCAATGCGTTATTCTCTTTTTCTCTCTTTTTGTCTGCTTCATAAACTAAATTCACAAAATTCTCTGTTAGTGATCACGACCTATCTCAACGCGCCAGATAGCTATCACATCGTCGACTCGTCGACCAATTTGACTTAGCGATTCTCATCGCTATTTTTTATTTTCTCTTTCTATAAACTTGTGCTTTTTTATTTTTCATTTATACTGTGACAATTTTTTATGTTTTATCAATCCACTTTTCGTTATTTTCTTGTTTAAATTGAATTATGTCTTAATTTTATTGTCAAAATGGAAATTTTTATTTATTTATTGTGCTGTAGGAGCATTTGACTGTTTAATGCTATTTTTCGGTTTTTTATCATGCTGTTTTTGTTGGAAGCATAAACAAGCTGCAGTATTATAATATAGGTAATAAATGAGAATCGCATTCAAGGGCTTGTTGCTCTTGTCGTTGAAAAAGTAACAGTACCTACAGCATTATAAGCAAATGCAAGTGACTGAGATAGTCTTATGTATATGCGAAAAATATCTACTGACGTAATGGTAATGGTGGTGTTGGTGAAGTTGGTGATGATGGTGATGGTTGTTGCTTACTTGCTAGCTTGCTTGCTTGTTCATTTTTCTTGGGTGCGCTGTTTGCCAGAGGACGTTGAACTCAGCGCAACTCAACCTGGGGATCATCCGCGGGTTTAATATGTTTATACATATTTATTAGCAGCTCATTATTTTTTTTTCAACTATTTTTAGGCTCTCATTTTTTTTTTCCATCAAGCATCAAGGTGTACATGAACTTGTTAATTTATAATAATTATTTTTCTTTATTTTTTAATTTTCAAACTTAAAAAATTTATTCGCTTATTTTTTTTTTTTTTTTCATCTATGTATATTTAGACTTGATAAATTTTTAGATAAAAATAATGCTAGCTGGAGCAAAAGCAAGAGGAATGCATAGAGCAAAATTTTATGTGTCTTTTTATTTATTTTTTTTCTTTCTCACATTTGCACGCTCAAAACTAACGGTATTCTTTATACCCAAGAGATGCGCGAATATATATTTTAAAGCTTTCTCGAATAGTTGCATTTCTTGCTGCAGTATAATATTTTATAAAGTCGCACTTAAAAATGTGCGTGTGTGTTGGGAAAAGTGGAAATATAAACATGTAGATTAACATTAAGGTACCACACAACAACAAAAACATTCAAAAGATAACATCTTATCAAGTTTTAAATATTTAAATTTGTTTGTTTTAAATTAATCACTTGAAAATATTACGATATAAACAAAAAAAAATATATAAAAAATTATAAATCTCATAAGAGAAATTTAGAAATAAATTCAAAAAAGAGTATGAAAATTGAAAAAGTATTTTTTATTGTTTAAAAAATATATAAATAAATTATTAATGATGAATTTTATTTATTTTTTCACTTGGAATCAGATCTGGAGATAGTGAAAGTACACCTTTATATACACACAACAACAAGTTGAGTTGTAAAGAAAGGTAAAATAAAAATTAGATAAAAAAAAGGCAAAAAAATTGTGGAAAGGAAAAAAAAAAAAAGAGAAGGTAGTTGTAGACAACTGAGCGAGAATTCTCTTTCTCGTTATATCGTCAGAGTTAACGTCGACGTCGACGACGACGACGACGAGAATATGCTCCTTTCAATTTACTTTGGCTAAATGAAAGTTACTTATTGGAGAAAGTCAATTGGCACGCTTCATCATATTACTAATCTCACGCCCCTAAAAGATTCATCATCGCATGAAACGTTAAATTCGATACGATTTATGATATTAATAATTTATCGTAAATATATAAAACAATCTATACACTGCATATATTATATTGTGAAAATGCGTCACACCTTCTTGACTTTGGAATTTATTTTTCATATTTTTTTTACTTGTAAAATATTATTGGCAAATATAAAAAATATATATTTTTATGGATATTTGAATAACTTCCTAGATTTTATTGTAGCTACATTTTTGCCTTAATATTTTTTATTTTATGTCAAGTTGTGAAAATCCTTGAAAAATATATTTAAAAAACGATGGAAAAAAAATTATTTGTTGAGCTTAATAATTACGTTAATAATTAATTAATTTATTATTTTATTTTTCAGAGCCCGTCGAGTGTAAAAAATCCTTTAAACGGATAAATTCAAATCGAAATGTTTTGGCAAAAATGGAAAATGTCGAGGGACCACTACAGTTGCTCCTCAATTGTATGCAAATGAAAATCAAAATCAAGGCATGTTCATTTTTTTCATCAATTTATTATATTTAAAAAAATTTATATTTTCAAAGCAAGTTTATAAATGGAAGACGGAAAAATGTACACGCGCCTGACACATATTTTTTTTTTTTTTATATAAACGCGTGTAAAAGCTCGCTTTATTTAAGAAAGAGACGAAATAACGCCAGGAGCTTTCAGGTCAACATTCGTTCCCATGACAACACCTCGTGTCAACGAAAAAAATGTTCGCTCTGACGTTGAGCTTTTTTTATTTTTTTATATATTTAGTATAAATAATGCCATTTATTTATGGCATTCTCCTTTTTTTTCAAAAGATTTAAATTAATTATCCAAATAACAAAAGTAAAATTAATTACTACTAAAATCCTTTGGCTCAATGATTTTATTTCGAAAAAAAAAAAAGATTTAAGACCAATTTCTACTGTAAATTCAAGTGCTAATATTTTTTTTATATTTTTACAACTATGAAAAAGTCGGAAATGAAAGAATATAAATTTTAAAAATATACAAGTTTGCATTGCTTGCTGACCTTCTATAATGTGGCATGCATTGTGAGCGCATATATATATTATTTTCCTCTATTTATTTTACACAAATAATTTATAATGAAAATTGAAATGCGTTTCCTTGTCGGAATATTTATTTATTTGAATATAAAAATAATTCCAGTACTAAGGTCATTCAGGTGATTAACTACTCCCCACAATTCTATTGAATAGGTTAAATTAAAAATAAATAATATAATCTGTAAAATATTTTAAAACGATAAGATTATCAATGTGCTAAACTACATACATCAGCCACTTATGATTGACCTTCAACATAAAATAATATTACACATATCTAATATTATTTTTTTTCCTCATTTTGTCTATGTCAATCAATTTATTTTCATTTAATTTTTTCAAAAATATCAATACCATTTGTGTATTATTCATAATAAATAACATAATATTTTTTCGTCATTGTTATTATTATTTGAATATAAAAAAGTAGTTTTGTTTATATTGTAATAATAATTATAAATTTTTCGTCACCAATAGAATTAAAAAAAAGAATAAAATGAATTAAAAAAATAAAAAACCAGAGAGCAGTTAATCGTGACATTCAGCTTGGCCTTGTGATTCAAGGCTACTTTATAATACTGACGACGACGACGACGAGGTTATGACCCATTAAACTATCACTGTATAATATAGAAAACACACTGATCATATGATCAGTCAGTTGGCTAGCAATGACAAAATACCAAAATATATTTACAAATATATTTTTATATTACGATGAGATAATATGACGATTAAAATTTCACTATATTTTGATTGTAAAAAGCAGAAACTTGGAAAAAATAAAGATTCCCCCCGCCGGGAATCGAACCCGGTGTTTTACATTCTGGGCAAACGCCTTGACAACTATTTGTCCCACAATTATATTTCATTTTACAATTTGCCATTTTGCTTATCTCTGATTTCTAGTGAGAATCGAGGACTTGAATGACTCGTTTTAATTATAATCATCATCAGTGCTGGAACATTGAGTTGAGCCTTCAGACTAGTCTAGTTGAGCACTATTTACATTTCATATATACCATTGATAAAATACTTCCGGGTATATCACCCTGATATCTCCGGACATGCAGACACACATACAACAATAATACAAACTTAAAATTTAATTGTAATTGCAAATAAAATCCTTGAATTATTGCAAATAAAAAAAAAACAATAAAAAATTATTATTATTATTTGTTTAAATTAAAATAATAATGTATTAATTTTTTTTTTTTTCTTTTTTTTAATTAAGGTTTTAACGAGGAATGCGAAGGGAATCAGAGGATATATCGAGGCTTATGTTGCTGCCTTTGATAAGCACTGGAATTTGGCACTGGAAGATTGTACCGAAGTTTGGACTAGAAAAATTAAAAGAAAAGCACCAGCACTTGGTAATAATTAATTTATATAAATTAGACTTTTTCATCTCGTCAATTTTTTAAAATTATGTCAGATAATGCCAGCAATATATTACCCATGTGATATTTTGTTTTTTTTTTTTTTTTTTGAATAATTTTATAATAATATTTAGTATGAAGAAAGAACCTCTCGTTCAAATATTGATATAAATATTTTCGTAGTAAAATATGTTTTTTTATTACCAACTAGCCTTGGACTAAATGTTTAATTTTTATATATTTTCAACAAGCCGGCTATCTCCAAATTAAATCATCGAATTTAAAATAACAATTTAAAATCTAAATTTAATTTTGTTTTTATATGTGACAAGTGTTTTATGAGTAGTAGCAACAAGAGCATAACAGGATTATAGAAAAAATTACTTGTTACATTATATAGACTTAAAAATGAAGCAAAAAAAAAAAACATTAAAATGATAAATAAAAAGAGGGAAATGTGAGGGCACGTGGACCTCGTATTGAATGTGGCGCAATCGCGTACATGAGTACATAATGTAGTCAAGGCCGGTCCTTGCTCCAACAACACTTCCGAGCAAAGAAGGCTTCGACCCTTGAAATGTCCCCCCTGGTTATATCACACCCTCTTTTTTTTTTATTTCTTGAAATATGATAAAGAAAATAAATCGAAAATTTTATATATCATTCAAAAATTTTGACACAGATTTTGTTTTTTTTTTTCAATTTCAATCATTATTAACAAATGGAAAAATAAATAAATGAGACTTGAGATTATTAGTGTAAGGGAAGAAGGGTTCATTGGCCTACTGGCGCACATTGCGAATTTGTGTGGTGATAAGAAGGAAAGAGCCGATATATGAGGTCGAGGGGTCATTGATACGAGGCTGGTCTCTTGGGGGTGGCCACGAGTGCTTGCGACCTTGAAGTCAGGTCATTCATCTACCCTCTTTTGTATTTTTTTTTGAGCTTTTACAAGTTGCGTGTCCCATCGATTTTCCCCAGCTAGAATAGTGAAAAGTATACATACACGTGTCCCTACGTCGAACATTTTGCTTTTTATATTTTTCTTTTTTTTTTCCCTCTTTTCAGCATGTATATATGTAATATGTATAAGAGCCAATTCTATTCTACTTTAATTCGCACGCTTTTCCTCAATAATAATTCAAGACAATGTCAATGACCTCATGCTATTATTATATTTTTTATATTTCTATTGAATTTGAGTGGAATAATATTTTTTTTTTTTTTTGATGGAAAATAAAATCAACTATTATTGTTTAGGTGTTGCAGCAAAATTTAAGGCAATCGAGGAGGACACACCGAAGGTTATCGTAAAAGAGTGTAACGAAAAAACTGAGACCTTGGAAAGACACGTGCCACAGATTTTGTTGAGAGGCGAACAAGTCGGTGTCATCATTAAAGTCAATTGACTTTTAATGTATTACAATAATAAAAATTAATTTTTTTTTTGTATTTTTCTTTTATTTGTATATATACACTGGAAAAAAAAATAAAATAAAAATCATGTTTTTAATATAATCCCGAGTATATGATTTTTAAATATTTATAACTGTAAAATTCAACAACAATTTATTATTGTTGTTATTATTTGAACAGGAAGTTTGGGTTTCTAAAAACTTTTTAAATTTTTCTTATGCAACAATTTCTTTTTAATGAGTGTTTTCAATTAAATTATAAGCAAAATAATTTAATTGTTTTATTTAAAAATTGTTATAATTACTCAACTTGTATTTATATTGCGTTTAATAATATAAAATTTGTTTATTAACGCGCAACCTTCGTCAACTCCAAGGTTATAATATTTTATATTTTCATGGCTTGTTTAATAATTAAATAAAAAAAAAAATAACTATTACAATAATATTCTACACAATATAATTCAATAATCAACAAAAAAAAATGAAATTTAATTACAAAGCAATAATTAATTTTTTAGTTTATTATTTATTTTTGTTATCATTGATATTATTATTTTAGAATATTAAATTCTCATTGGAGAAAGTAGTATTTTATATTATTTATTTATTTCTTCGTATTATTATTTATTTGTGCAAAAAAATAAAGGGGAATTAAGCATTACCTCCCACTTTCTAGCTAACCCCTGTCAATTTGCCAAAAGGGAAAAAGAAAATAATAATAGTAAAAAGGAAAGGAGGAGGATAAGGAGAGGTGTATACGGTTCGTAGCCCTCTTACTTTCGCTTACAGCAGAGAAAGTTCATAAATAAAAAGACACAAACACACATCATCATCATCACCATCATCAACACATTTAAAAATATACAAAAATATATGTATAGAAATAAATTTGTTTGTCATTTAATCTTTTGATAAGACAGCAACTACTATTATTCTATTTTCCATACATCGCAAATGTATGTGAATCTTTCAAGTAGTTAGCCCTCACTCATGAAAAAAATTACTCATACTTTTACTTGAGCTGATTGTAGACCATCAGTAGGATCTACTACAACTACTGTACGCTATACTTAGGTGCTTAAACAACGTCAAGGGGTTAATGTACTCGCAGATTCACACAACTTTTATTTGATTGTTCAACACCCATATGCACGTACTCATCAACAAAAACTGCAAACCTACATGTAAAAGCCTTTTTCAATATTTTCGCACACGTTTGCATAGTTTGAAGTAAATTTAATATTTAAAAAAAAAATAAAAGACACTGTTAAGTATATGAAATATTACAACGCATATGCCATGAAATAGATGAGCTATTTCGTATTTTTTTGATATGTTTTTATGACCTGTTGTTATGTTATTTGTTATCTTATCGAAATTCGTCTATTGACCTTGAGGCTGCATAACGCTAATAATAATTATTATTGTTATTATATAAAGGTAGATGTATGTACTATGTAGTTGTTAGTGTGTGGAATGATACAAACTAATCGCAGTCAGGGACAACTAGCAGCACAAACACCTTGGAAGACTACTAATGACACTTGGCTTGTATTGTAAAAAGACTTTAATATATCCCGATATCTCTACAATCTCATTTATCATTGTCACAAAATTATTACTGTATCAACAGTGTCATATTAGTGTAGATAATAAAAAAATAAATTCAAAAAAATCATCACAAAATAATGAAAAAAATAAAAAATAAAAAAAAAAAGATAATTTAAAATTTTTTAAAGATTCTCTTAATTATAAATGTATAAAATATAGATGGTAATAGTGGCAAAGGCAACAGTATAAAATCAAGCTAGTATAATAATGAGATTGAGTCATCTCGGGACCTTCGAGAGAGGCAAAGGGCCTTGGTTTGTATAGAGCCCCCAGGCAAGGCAACGATATTCATCTGTATATTTTTTATTTATTTTTTAGTTTAACATGTATATAAAACTGTATAAATATTATTTATTTATTCTTTTTTTTTTTTCATTATAAAAATATGAGTGATCATCATTCTGATTCCTAGACAATTCAAGTGTACATATACACAATCAAGAAAGTGAAAGAACAGCCTGTATACATCTAAAGTCAAAGTAGAGTATAAAATATCCAGGAGGCCAAAGCTTACTCTCACAAAGTCACGATTCGATTTCTCTGACTGCATTTATTTTAAACAAAACCCAATTAAATTGTATAGCTTCTGACAAAAAATTAAAAATTAAATTAAATATCAATTTAATTATATTTTTCGCGCCCCACGTTGGAAAAAAAAAAAAAAAAAAACAAAAAAAAAAAAAAAAAAAAAAAAAAAAAAAAAAAAAAAAAAAAAAAAAAAAAAAAAAAAAAAAAAAAAAAAAAAAAAGGATTAAATGAATTGAATAAAAAATGTAGATAAATAATAACATTGGTGCAGTGGCCTTCCGACGTTTTACTATTTAGCCTTCCGCAATTGCGTGGCATCACTTTAAATAAATATAAATATATATATCTGATGTCGACTCGATATTATGCCAGAAATATATTTATGTACATATCTCCAAGACAAACATGCCAAATATAAATTATAAATTATAAAGAACCAGCTCCCGGCAATGATTTTAAACACCAAATTGTTTCTCAGGATAGATTTTGTATTACGTCATCGATCCAACAGGCAATATACACACAATAAGTATATAATATACTGCAGATATGTGTAAATTATTATTTCTTTTTCATCGAAAAAAATCAAGAATGGAAAAAAAAAAAAAGAAAAAAGAATATAAATATTTATACATATAAATATCGGGTTAATTTTCTACGGAAAAAAAATAGAAAAAGAAGAGAACCAAGGATGATTCTAATATACACTAATCTAAAATATTATCATATGAATTTCGAACGGGGATATTTCAAGGTAGCCTATGTGGCCCTTGATATTGCAGCTACGATATATTAGTTAGTTTGCGTTGTGATTCAATTGCGAGGGCCGGCACGTTGTCATCAATCAAGAAGGTCATGCTCATAAATAAATTAAACAGTTAATTGCAGTATAAATTGTAACAAAATTAATTATAACAAGAGCAATTGAATAATCTACATTGAAATTATTGAATCTAAGTGGAATGAATATCAAAAAATTAGGTGGTCCACCGCAGTTTTGAGATATTTCTTTGGCTTGTATATTATTTAATAAAAAAAATACGCGTCTTTGGCAATATAATATATACAAAAAAAATTATGTACAAGAGAGCAACGAGTCAAGGTCTTGTCCCAATTTGGGTTCGAAGACCCGCGTGGCCTGGGGATCCAGAGGATAGGTCACAGGAGGTTTCCACCATCAGTCTGTCCAGGCTTTAAGGTCATTTACTTTTACCACACGCGTTCGGACTCAAGGATCCCAATTTACTTTTTTTTTTTTTCGTTTTTTTTTTTTTTTTGTCCTTTCATAATAAATGTAATATACTAAACAGAAATTCTTTTTGGCCCTCGTATAGTTAAATATACTTGCGAGAGAAGGTGCAGGTGGGACAAGGCTAGAGACCATCAGACAAATTTATTCAGTTTTTAGTAGCTGGATAAACCAATCATACAGATATTGAAAATTATGTAACTTTTTTTTTTTTTTAATTTATCAAAAAATATGTATTGGGCACGAATAATATCATAAAATTTATTATAGAAAAATTGAAAATTATACTATTCAAGGTCGTTGAATTTTTGTATTCAAATTATTATTATTTTTCGATGAGATAATTGATTCATTGTGATTGTACGAGTTAATAATGCAACTTTTCGTTGACATAAAAAAGAAAACAATAACGGGTTATATGTTCAATGAAACAGGACAAAAAAAAATGAATAAATAATTTAAATTCTCAAAGTGCACTTCGATCAGTTCATGTTAACAATATCTTGTATGTAATTTTTTTATTTTTGCATTTAGCCTTCGTTGCAGAAAAGAAAATAATAAAAAAAAAAAAAAAAGAATCAAGTCGAAATGAGTTTGATAATATAGCCATCGATGCACTTGGCATGAATATTTTTTATTTTAAAATCATAGAGGAAACGGTTGTATTATACATAACAATATGAACTGGCATGTAAAACTTACCCAAGAATCAAAAGTTTTCTTGAATATATAAAAGAAGATTAATTAAATTTTCCAAAAGTTGAATATATATTTATTAGTTTACTATACTAATGACAAGTTTGTGGCTATTTTGAATGAAAAAAAAAAAAATTTCACAATACACTCAACAACAGGTATGTACTATGATGAACTGAGTAACTGAGAAAAAATTAATTGTGCACATCAGCAACTCAACACATGTACTGATAATTTCAGCAAAATCTTTTTGTCATTATACCAACTGGGAGTTGATCAACGATTAATTAAATAACTAAAATATCAAAACAATTATGTTTTTTAAAAACACACAGTTTGTGTATATATTGGACACAACACTTATTGCGACACTTGAATCCAACAAAAAGGCGGTGCTTGCTTACGTCATACGAAGACGAGCGCGAAAAACGGAAGAAATATCTTGTTGAAAAAAAAAATATTAAATATATTGCGTGTCGCAAAATATATATCTATATGTATAACACCAGAAAGAAAAATAAAAATTGTATATAGAAAAAAAAAACAATCACCGCAATAAAAAATTTAATTTTTTTTTTCAAATTCAACTGGTATAAAAAAATTTTACATACAAAAATTCATTTTGTAAAAAATTAAAAATATATCACACGTAATTATCCACTTGAATAAAGCACGCTTATCACTTGATAAATTTTCATATTAAAAAAAAAAATCAAAAAAAATGATGATAAATAAACACAATCACTAAATTGCAAATTAAAATATTAAAAATTAATCAATTGACATAGCAAAATGTTGATAGGATAAAAAAAAAAAAAAAAACAAAAATTAATAAAAGAATAAAAAAAAAAAACTTTTATATATAAAATATAAAACTAAAAGGTGCGATTTAGTTTGTATCAGACCGGGATAAGAAGTAACACTGAGCTCTGGAGTCAGTCGCAACCGTCAGTTTGCCTAGCCACCGCAAAACACCACTATCCTAGGTTAGACACTCGCGCGCGCGACAACATACACTCTATTTCTCCTCCCGACCCTTCCTCTTGCCACTTCTTTTTTTTATTTATCACAGAGCTTTTTCCCTCCTCTCACCCTCATCTATCCATCCACATATACTCGTACATACAACTTTTATTCTCTATTTTTCTAGCCACGACCAATGCCTGCGGCCATTCTGCTCCGCTCTTTTTTTATATTTTTTGAATTTTTTTATAGCTTGCACCATCATTATCATCAACATCAACGCTATTTAATTCAAGCAACCAAAAATCAACGGATTCACGTGACTTGCTAGATTCAGCTTTGCCAAATTTTTCATGTATATGAACAATAATATAAAATATATATAGTAATGATGATGATGATGGCAATGATAATGATAGTAACAACAGCAGAAAAAACAGTAGTACTCAGCAAGTTGTGAGGAGGATAGAGAAAATATTTCTAAGGCCATAGCCACGGCCACCAAGAGCGCGTGTTCAGCTCACTTGTATAAAATATGTGCACATATTTAACAACACAAATACATTTATTGAAAATAAAATTGTTGGTACTATCAAACACACCGACAAATACTATGAAATAATTTTCCACATGTATAGTGCACAAGTAAATACAATAGAATGAACATATTAAATTTAACAACAGACGAAATAATATGTATAAAAAAATTAATTTAACACTTGTACATGTTGAGATTATAATTATAACAAGTGTTTGTCTGTGTACGCACTATTCAAATGAATAATGCAGCCCACGTGTGTATTTAATATGTGCGTGTGTATAATCACTAGATCGTTTTTGAATGACATGCATTTTTTTACGCGCATATATTTATTTCAATTTGATTAGATCAAATATATAATATAATTTTCGTGTTAAATTTAATGATGACCTCGGTGCAATTTCAATATACACACGAGTGTTTTATATATTTTAATTTGGCAAAATTTCCTGACTAGAAGTGTATTTTTTTTTCAATACAACACTAACAAATTTAGATAAATATTTCATGAAAACTATTTGTGTAAAGAGTAAAGTAAAATTTGAATTATATTGATTGAAGTTTAATGATATTTTGTTGAATTAATAATTTTAGTTGTAAAAATAAACAGCGATCATTAAAATAGCACTATTAAATGCATTTTTTTGCTAATTGTTCAGGTTTAATTTGTTGATAATGGACTATGATTATATTGATCATTGATAAATAGAAATTGCAACGGAAGCAAAAAATACTTTAATGATTAGAAAAAAAAAAAAACATTTCTTCTAGACTAATGAGAAGTATATTTGGTAGTAAAAAATGATTCAAATCATCAAACAAGGTGATTATTTATAAAGATAATTTATGTAGAATAAATAATTTATTGTTGTATTTCTTATCGATGTGGTGTTTATATTTGAAGGTTAACGTGAATTTCTATAAATATTATATTTCATATTCATATTTTGGTGTGCATGGTACATTAAACTGTTAAGATTAACTCGGATTATATTATAAATAATATAGATAGTTGAAAAAATAAACACATAAATGCGAATGAAAAAAAAAATAATGAAATTCCAGTCTGATGGAATATCACGACGTCTCATTATAAGACACGGATGGCAAATTATTCTCGACTTTCTAACGAAAGTGCAAGTAATTTTTTTATTATTTATTTATTTTTCTATTTTTTATTTTCCACTACGTATAAAGTCTGCGTAACATTGTGGCAGACGGGATATATATACACCGTCAAATCGACTTTCCCGCGAGTTCCTATCTCTATAAATGCACATTTTTTTCCGTCATTTTCCAAATGAATGAACGATGACCATCTGCAGTGCAAGTTGCATTACTTCCGTTTTTTTTTTTTTTTTTTTTCGCACTTCGTATATACACAAATATAATAAAATAAATTCCAACAAGGAAAATTTTAAATATAATTTTTTATCCTCATTAAATGCTATAATTTTTGTGCACAAATTTTTGCATACGCGATTTATTATGATTTTTTATTTTTGTTATCATTATTATTGTTATTACGCAAGCGTCCTTCGGTCAATTTATTACATCAAAAGCCCAGTACAAAGAATTACGAGGAAACGACAAGAGAATATAAGCAAAATTGAAAAAAAAAAAATAAATAAAAAAAGTGTTATTTGTTGAAGAGAATTGACTTTTATTTTATTTTATTTTTTATTATTTATAAGTGAATGTGGTGACTTTCATTTGTTAAAGCATAAAATAATATTATTTATTTATTTATTTTATACAATACGTGAATGGATGTTCAATGACCTTGGATTTAAGACTTTTTTTTTTTTTTTTTTTTTTTCAAATCATCTTATATTTGATTTTGAATGCTCGCGACTGCAGTTAAATGAAAATATATCAAAATATGTTATTACTACCTGTGCTGCATCGACACAGCCAAGGTCTAAAACAATTTACCGTGACATATATATATTGTTTAAATTATTTTACATAGTATTTTATGTGGCAAGCTATTTCAACAGACCCCTTTTGATATTTACACTGGCCGTATATATTTAATATATTTGTATGGGTCGTTGTACAATGAACTTGAACACTCATCTTGCGAACAAAAAAAAGATAATTCAATTAGCTGCTGTCTTTGCAACTGTTAGAACACAAATGTGAACATCAATCAGATGAAGACTCGCATACATATAATTAGAGCCGTATAATAAACATATTCTCACTTTTACTTTTAAATTTAATAATAAAAACAGTCGTGAATTTATTTATATACAAGTTGGGAAAAAATATTAAATGTTTGTCAAGTTTTATTGACCCATGCAAAAAGAGATAGGCTACAAATAGTGGGCCAGTGTCAGTCAATGGCATGACCGTTAGGTACGTGGGTGGATGGTGGCCCTGGTATATGTATAATGTCACCGATGCAACCATCATCATCATCATCATCATCACATGCAATAGTTAACCGTTTAATATATATTATCTTGTCGTTCAATGAATTGTACTTTATCCATCATCATCATTACTAATTTGGACGGAAAAAAACAAGTCATTATCAACTTGGCAAGTTGAGGTAAAATGAAATTACAAAAAAAAAATATTAAAAACAAATTATAATAAAATAATAATCCAAAAAAAATATATAACTTGTATTTATGCATGTGTGTGTTAATTTTTTTAGTCGATGACGCTACCGGGGCCACTGGCCACTATTTGGGCCAATGTTATCCACCAAAGAATTGCTCAACTTTATACTGCTGCTGTAGATGATGATGATGATGATGATATATATTTATACATGCACGAGGACAAAAATTGAATATTTTGTTGCCCAATGGCAATCAGACTAAATCAACACTTTCAAGATCAACTTGTTTAATTTAATTTTTTTATTTTCCATTTGATATTTAGACATACGTAGCCTGATACTGTACGATAATTTTAAGCATGAATATTTTATTAGGTTGGTCTTGCATGCATATAGATATGACTGATAGATATAGATAATTGTGTGTGTGTGTGTGCCTTGTAGAAAAAAAAAAAAAAAGCAAAACTAAGCTATATGGTTAATGCCCGTGCCTGGTGACCCATGGTGCAAGTTAAACCCACCAGCAGGAGAAAGTTGCCAGAGACTTTCACACTGCACTCTGGCATCGCGATGCAATCACTCAAATAGTCATTCATTTATATATTTATTTATCAAATCCACAAGATCAGGGACGAAACTACACTGACATTATAGGTCCTCTACATTGACATACATATTTGCAGAATATTGCTACGATGATCCCTCAACGTTGATCCACTACATGTGGATTTTAGTGTTTTTTTTCTTCGTTTCAAGAGACTTAAAAAGAATAATTGTAATATTACGTATATGCAGTTTGTTTGGTATATGTATTTTGTATATATACATATACACATGTAGTTATAACGTCACTCTTTTGCGGTCAATGCACCACGAGAGATGCCGGGAGGTGTATAGTGCTGTTGCTGTTGTACAGAGTTCGGACCAGCATCAAAAGAGTCAATTGCTGCACAACATGCAGCACATATATATATTGAGAAGAGCAACGAGTCTTTTTGCATTACTTTTTCCTCATGAAATCAACTTGTATATATGTATATTTAAATAAGGTCGATTCTATATAATTTATCATTAGTTTAATTCACTTTGAAAAGCGTATTTATACTGTAACGTATAAATTTTAAGAGAAAAATATATTCTTGTTATATATGCTTGAAAAAAAAAAATTTAATTTTTTATTTCTTATATAATATTTAAACACGACGACATACGTTTATATATACACACTAAAATGAATATAGCAATGTTGTCGAGCTCAAGCGTCTGATGTGTGGTGGCTAACCAGCACGATTCTATTTCTAAAATACTAAAGACGAAAAATTATTTAATACGAATTTTATTTGGAAGAATTTCATAATATTCATTTGTAAATAAATTTTCATTTGTTAAAAATATAATAAAAATAATCTTGGCTTTGAAATAGCAACAATGATTATAATTTCAAGTGTAAAAATTATTTGATTATTTAAAATGGAAAAAGTTTTATAGCCGCAGTGATTAAAAATCGTATTTAATATAATTAACTAGTTGATTAATTAATCATATTTAATAAAAAATTGATCTAACGGTTAATTGATTAATATAATTTGATGATGTTATCAGATAATAGGATATTTGGCTACCACCAATGAGTCGATGACTCGGGCGACGAAGACAACGACGACGACGACGCAAGTAAAACTTGATCCTCCCTTACATAACGGTCTTTTCTCTACACAGCGAAAAATATAAATTTTTATCCAGAATATATTTTATCTCTATATACACATGAAATATCGTCAATATATTGTCCATATTGTCCATATTGTCCATATTGTCCATATTGTCCATGTTGTCCATGTTGTATAGATACTACCTGCCTATATTTATACTTATTTATTTTCTATCCAATTTCCGTGTTATTATTGCTTAAAAAATATTTTTTTTTAACGAGAATAATATTTTTTTACCCGACAAATATTGTTTTTTTTGTTTTTCCATAAAATGCGTGTTGTGTTTATTGAATTGGGGGATGAGGTGAATAAAAATAAAAGGTATATTTCGAACTTGTTCGTACATAAAGTTAACACACGCATATGAAATTTGTGTGATTGTGGACAATCGTTGAGTTGATGTGTCGATGTACATAGAGCCCCTGAGAGCAAAAGAGGTAAAGAGGGATGAGGAGGAGCCATAGCAAGTTATATATATTATATAGCATAGTGTGGACAAGAACGCGCGCGGAGTTAAGACGCAAACGGGCGGTCAGAGACCCCGCAGGGCCGGCGCAAACACTACAACATTTGAGCATTATCCACTCAACCCACCAAGAGAGAATGAGAGTCAAACAGACAGACAAACTTGTACAGAATCGAGAATATGGACCCAAGAATGCTCAACAATGCTTTGCCAGCCCTTTTTTTTTTCCTCTTTAAATTGCCATTACAAAACTTTCCATTATTTTTAAATCAAAATATGAAATTCACGCGAATATCAATACAGTAATCAAATGTAGTGACGATTATTAAAAATTATTAAAAATATTTTTCAGAATTTACTGCAAACTCGTGATAATATTTTATATTGACGGATAATTAAATTTATCCAGAAAAATAACTTAAAACTTATAATGATGATGATGAATGATAGAAGAGGGGAATGAACCCCGCATGATTCTCTTATTTTTGCTGTGGTAAATTTGGATTAATTATGCAGACAATTAAGTTTGCATGGAATATAAGCGTGAGATATAGTTAGATTAAAAGTGCAAAGTAGGTGTATATTAATATATGGACACCACTATCATGGCACTTTATAATTTCTCTTTTCCTATATATATAAATAATACGTACTCTCTTTTAAAAATGCCCCCGCCTTTCTCTTGCTCGTATATATTAAAGCAACAAATATATTTTATAGATTTATTATTATTATTAATGCAAATTAATTTTTGATTATTTTGCACATAATAATCATAATTGAGTATCTTGCATGCTGTGATCTTAACGCGATTATATTTACCGCAAATATTCATATATTATACACTATTTAATAAAATTATATTTATTTATTTTTAATTTTTCTTTAAACGTTTCATTGAAACTCACCAAGAGGCGATATTTTTATTCCTGATAAACTTGTCGATTTTTCAAAATTATATTTAATAATTAATTCTTTTTTCCTAAATAATTATTGTCGTCACAATGCACAGCCTAATTTCACCTATCACAATAACAACACTTTGATAAATTCAAATTAATTTTAAAGAATAACTAAAGTCTTGTATGTTTTCTTTCACTATTTGATGATTTTAAATTGTTTAAACTTTTTTTTATTTTTAAATAAATTAATAATATCCTCGTAATGATAATTTCTTTAATTTTTCAAATTGAATAGATTAAATATACCAAGATAGTATAAACACTGTGTGTATTTATAAATTTTCTCGCGTGTTTTAAAAATCACAGGTTTTTAATATTGTTTGTTTATAATACAGACACGTGGTCACGACATCAGGGCCTTGATAATCTTTTGACAAATATATTTCATCATCAACAAATAACCTCATATAAATGATGAATAAATAAACAAAATAATGACGATAGTCAAGTGTTAAATTTGACTATAATCAATGATAATTTTGATGACTCAAACTTTAGCTAGTAGCAATTTCTATCACTAATATTTATTTTCTATCACGTTCTAATGTATTCCACGTCTTGCCAACAACAGACTCATCTATTTTATGATAACTATTATTGTTATTCACAAGTAAATTCACCACAACGTACTTTTCACCTCTATTACTCTCTTACTCAACTTTGACTCTGACTCTTGTGCTTGACTCTCGTGGATCTGAACCTCTTGAAAACTCTCTTCTTTACCTCCCCTGACTGCTAAAGGCGCCATCAAGATATTGCCCCCCACTACTATTATTTTTTTGCCTTATCCACAATATTTTTACTTGCCTCCCACCACAATTATCCATTATTATTATTTCATACCTCGTCATTGCTAGCCAACACAAACCACATCTTCATTGTCACCATTTACTCCTATTTAATTTTTATTTCAATTTTACCATTTTAATTTTATAACAATATAATTTTTAAATAAATTAAAATTGTAACCCTTATTTTATTTTTTTTTTTATTTCAAAAATTAACTTGTTTTTTATTTTCGCTATTCTAAGTTTCTTTTATGGATTATTTTATTTACTCATTTTTATTCATTCATTCATTCATTATCACTTTTTTTTTATATTATTTTCTTTTTCCTTGCACTTGAAATTTTTCACCCCCTTCTACTTTATTGCTGTAATATTGCATAATACATAACACACACTTTCAACTCGAATTTATTATCTTCTATGCTGTAAGATTTTTTTTGAGACAGGTCAGGAATACCAAGCAAGTCTTTCTCTTTCTCTCTTTTATTTTTGTCATTGTCATATAGCACATGGCTCAATTATGCATTGTTTATTAATAATCTGATAATCTGATTTAAAAAATTAGCTAATAATAAATGTCTGCTCAAGTAAAAAAACATCTATGAATATGTAGAGTATAGTTTTGAAAATTATTGTTTTTTTCGTCTCGGTAATGTTGGAAAAAAAAAAAATATATATATATTTTTTATGGAGAACGATGTTTTATAGCAAGATATGTAATGGAAGAAAATAAGAAGGGGGAAGAGTACTTGCTTTTGCCAGAGTGTAGTGGTTCGTTCACCCTGTATACTAGCGGGGGCACCAACCTGGCTTTACTTAACTTTACTTGCTTGCTCGTTTGCTTGCTTACTTGCTCGCTTATTGAAAGTACCGATGACTCTGTCGTTGCCGCCATCACCACCGGTACTATCTTTTACATTATATACACACACAAGACGTGTATGTAGGTTTTATTATTGAAACTATATAGATCTTTACTTTGAAATAATATTATCGCGTATTTTTATACAAATATGTCTAGTTGTATTGGGGATGACGAAAATTTGCTTAAAAAGCAAACAAATACGAAAAAAAAACATCATCAAATTGAGATGTAACTGATGTAGGATAAAGACAAGCAATCGCTGGGTAGATGCTATACTAATAGTGGCACTATTGGATTCAGGTATTGAATTTTGGTGTCTCACGGTGCAAAGTCTACTTGTGTCAGGATATTATCGCAAAGGAAGATCACGATCAAGGGATCTTGATCGTGGTTAAAGCATCGAACTCGATAGCAGATCACTCGACGATCATTTTACCACTTTATATACACATAAAATATATATTCGTATATTTTATTTTGTATATTAATTCGTAGTTATTAAAAAGGAAAAAAAGAATCCATTTTAATAACTGTAATACGATGACGCAATAAAGGCTTTTTAAAAAGAAAAAACCTCAGTTTGGTCGGTTGGTTGATGACTGTAAACTCTGTTTACAAAGTAAATTTTGTTTTTATTGCAAATTAAAAGCATATTTTCAACCTCATTATAAATATATATTTAAATTAATTAATTGGAAACTAATAAACGCAGCACAAAGATGGTTGAAGGGTTGTTGAAGCAATAAATAACTTAGGGGGCCGCTGAATAACGAGAACTGACCATACGTATGGACACCGGATCGGTGGTAGTATTATCAGTTGGACTTGTACGTTGTTGTGGATGTGAATAACTTACTTCCATGTCGATTTCATCAAATTCTTCTTCCTCTTCTTCATGTGTGTCAGATTCTTCTTCATCTTCTCCTTCACCTTCTTCCTCCTCCTCTTCCTCCTCCTCTTCTTCTTCAGATCCACGAAACTGTTTATTTTTGTTATAAATATTATCATCAAAATATTTTATATTATATTAAATAGTTTAATTGACTTACATCACTTGCTGATTTACCAATTGGAATTTGATCACAACCAGCTGCTCGAGTACGATCTTTCTGCAATTATTATTATTTGTTATTGAAATTATAGCTTATTTATGATATTAAAATAACAAGAAAGATGTATTGAATCAACTTACCCATGCTTGATGTGATGACTCTAATTTGTCAACAACATCTTCATCGTCACAAGGCTTGTCTGCATTAAACCATAATGGATCTGTTGATCTTGGTTGTAAACTTGGCCACAGTGGTATAAATGACATGACTTTTATTAATTTAATATAAATATATCAATTATAATCACAATTATGACAAACTATTGCATCTAATGTTACTTTTTTTATGACAATAACAGCTGTGTGTGACTAATGATGTTTATGTGTGTGTGAGAGATGATAAAAACAACATGGCGTCGATTCATATGCGCACTAAAATTTAAATTCATCAATTTCAAGCTGAATGCAGAACCATCTTGTGTTGTTAATTTTATCAACTGTCGGTGATAACAAATATAATACTCGACAAGTAGCGCCATCAAATCGCCATTCACTATCAAGTTGTGTGTGTGCTTCTGTATTATGTTTGTGTGTCCTTTATTACGTGACGAAATGTATTTTTTTTTTGTAATTCTACATACATATTTGCACTGAGTTTGATGATAGTGGTTGATAGATTCTGTACGTAGAAAGTTAAGTTGACTTGTGCTTAGCATAGTGTTGTAGTCACTAGTCGTTGTATGTAGTCACTACCGTTGTTCATTAATATTATCCGAACAGTAATTTCATAAATATTGTTTATTTATATCTAAACTTGAACTTGTTGATAATTTTATTCAAACAATTTTAAATAATACGCAATAATTGTTTAGTGTGTCATCATTTAAATAAAAAAATAATCGTTAATTGACAAACTGTGAATAACATTAAAGGTAATCATTATTTATGTTACTATTATTATTATTATTATTATTTTAAATTTACCTATTAATAATTTTTATTTATCTTATTGTCATATTTTCATTTTGCAGGAAGTTATTTGCACTATTTTTGAGTGACTTTATGGTTATACAGTTTGTTGATTTGTTTTTTATAAAAACCATAATAAATTCACCCTAATAAAATCACAAATAATTGTGCAAATAGCCTTAATTATTTTGTTTTTAATTTATTGTTTATAAAACAGCTGGTTTTATTTTTTACGTGATTATTAGATTGTCCTATATTCAGTTGGGCATAAATTTATGTCAAATATACAAATTCATCATCTAAAATATATTTAATATACTCAATAATAATGAAAAAAAAAAGATTTTTTAAAAACAGAGTTTGAGTAATGATCTTAATCTATTTTTTTGGTGCTTATTTATTGATAAAATAAAGAATAAATATTTACACCGATGTCAACATTGATAAGATCAACTAGTTTTTTTTTTTTTTTTCTTTAATTTTTTTCTCCCAATTTTATAAAACTCTTTGAAATTATTTTTTATGTTATTGACAAAATTGTATATTTGACTTTTTGGTTGATTAGAGTCATTGAATTGCTCAAGATTTATTTAATCCTTGAACTTTACTGATTTATTATCATTTTTTTTTTCATTAATATTTAATTTGCAATACATTTTTTTATAATTTTTTTTCAATTATCTCAATGACTCTTTGGGTTGTTCTGGTCGTACTAAATTGATATAAATGATGTCTAAATCATGAGGTAGAAAATAAAAAAACAAACTCCTTGATTGGCTCATCATTTAACTAAAAATAAATATACAAATATAGTACATTGTATTATTTATTAGTGGGTCATAAGTTAGAAAATTCATTAGATATTTTTCATTTATTCTTCCTCTTATTGTAGATAAAACTATTCCAAGAATTTCATTTTAAATAATAATAAATAAATTCCAATGTGTAGTAATGCTGCTCCTTTTTCGAGGTCACCACCAATAAATTGCTAGTGGTGGTGATGTTGGTAATTCCAATTTCCTTATATAATAATATTATGTCCTTATTATAATTATTAATTTCATTTACCATTATATTTAATTAAAAATAACAGAAATATATATTTCAAGTTGTTTTTAAATATAATGTTGACTCGTTTAAATACGTTGGTTTTTAATTGCCACAATATCCTTTTGAATTTGCTGATAAAGCATTATCTTGTCTTTTGTAAACTTTTATTTCAAATAATATTTATACATAAATATCATTCTTAGATTTCATGTATTATTATTACTTTTACTTTTTTTTTTTTTTCCTTTTCTTAAACGTATGTATATTTTAATAATACAAAACGTGCATCACTTTCACCACTGTGTATATTCACTTTCAATTAAAAAAAACAAAGCATTCTTATTTTTTTTTCTTGGAAATAAATATAATAATATTTATAAATAAAATTTTAATCTTCTCTTAAAGTTATTGTTATCAATAATTTATAATTGATTATCTATTATTGTCTTTCATTACATACTTTTATGATTTATCAAGTTTGTAAATTATTTACAAATTCGATTTAAAAAGTAAGATAAAAAATGTCGGTCAACTTGTAAACTTGTTTTAAGCAGCATGACTTGTAATACAATTACAAAAACTATTTTTTAAAATAGTCTAATTGATTGAACTGTGTACATAACAGGAACCTTTCTAAATTTTTTTTCTTTTTAAATTATCTTCAATCTCTCTACTCGTCAGTTGAATTTATTTTTTTATTTTTTTGCTCGCACGAAATCAACACGAGAATACAAAAAAATAAAACCTAATAACTGTTGCCTGATTATTATTATAATATCATAGTCACGGGATCTAATTAAGCAAGCTATTTTTCACAACTACCACTATCAACTTGAATGTATTGGTGCTGTTATTTTTTGTCAGGGACAAACTTTCACGTATGTCCGGCAGCCTGTTGAATAGCTAAATAAAAAATACTTTACAACAAATAAGTCATAAGTATTAATTTTCAGATGGATCATAGTCACCACGATATGCATGACATGCACAACATGCACAATATGCACAATATGACTATGAACGAATCTGGTGGAATGAGCTATGATCATACTGGACATCATGACCACAGTGCTCATGATCATGGTGCCAACATGGATACAACAACAATGGTATCATCAGCAATGAACATGGTGATGAATCACACTGCTCATGCTGCTGCATCTAGCCATGATAGCCATAGTGGTGGCCATAGTGGTGGCCATAGTGGTGGCCATAGTGGTGGTATGCATGGAATGTCGGTTAGTTAATTGATAAATAATAAAAATTATAAATCACATAATCGACTAATTAAATTTCTAAATAATTTAATAATTATATCGTTAGATATAAATTATTATTGATATTATATCACCTTTTTATGAAACGTAATTAAGAGTTAACTTTTTCTTTTTTAGATGTCTTTTCATGGAGGTTTTGATGAAACAATATTATTTGATTGTTGGAAAATAACAACAGTCAGTGGTCTTATTGGATCAATGATTGGCATAATGATTATGGCTGCATTGTATGAGGGTCTTAAATATTATCGAGAATATTTATTTTGGAAAACATATAATTCACTTCAATACAGAAGTGTATCAATGCCACGTGAAAAAAATGTTGTTGCTGAGGACAATCGTGTTGTACAGTGAGTACATAATTTAACCCATATAATAAATAATATTATATTTAAAAAGGGTCTACTATTAAAGTTAAAAAATTTAAATATTTAAATTTAATATTTTAGAATGGTCGGGGAAGTTATCCATAAACAACCGTGAGTAAAATGGTCAAACAAATTGCTCTGGAAATGTGTGGAAACTTTTTTTTTTCTTCATTGCACTGTTACTTTTTTAGAGCATGTTTCAATAGAGCATAACTACCATCTAACTGTCGTCACTTTTTTCTCTCTATGTTACTTTTAAATCATTCTTATTATTGTCATAAAAAAAGCAATTTTTTTGTTGATAAATTAAATTTGTTTTTCTTCAATTCTGTTTAGGCCAACGATGCTGTCTTGGATGCACACCTTCCAGACTCTTCTTCATATAATACAAATTGTCTTGTCGTACTTCCTCATGCTTATCTTCATGACATTCAACTATTGGCTCGGTTTGGCTGTCGTTCTTGGTGGTGCAATTGGTTACTTTTTATTTGGCTGGAAAAAATCAGTTATTGTTGACGTTACAGAACACTGTCACTGAGCATCACCATTTAATTGTACTTTTGCTGAAAAATTGGTTGATCACGTAAATATATTATTTTATAGTTTAATTTTTATTATTATTATTATTACTGTTACTATTTGTTCTGGCTGGTTTAGACAAAAAAAAAATCTACCGTAAGCTATGATAAGTTGATCAATTGGTAAATTTTAATTCAAATATAATAGTAATAATAATGATGATGATGCTGCTTTGTTATTATTAAATAAAGAAGACTATGTTGTTCACATAATGGTGCCTCAGTTGCTAAACGCACTAAAAATATATATTTTTTAATAATAACAACAAGTTATTGATTTAAAAAAAAATAAAAACATAATGAACCGGTTGAAAATTTTACCTCCAGTATTTTTAAAACAATGTGACAGGGAATATTTTTTTGCCAGTACTATATTTAATATATTAAATGCGAGGATCTGAATCTTACAAAATTACTAACTTTATAATAATGATTTTTAAAGTAAAAAAAAAAATTGTAAATAATGTTAAAATTGCAACTTAAAAGAAAAAAAAAAAAATACTATATATTTAGGTATTTGTACAACTAATTTTGTGAATAAACATGGATTTTTAAATATATAAAATAAATTGATATAAAACAAATAATATCTGTAGATAAGTAGACGATTTTATAGATTATAATGCTGATGATTAATCATTATCATCTAACTAACGAAACACATCATTATAAATATCCAAAATTTGACAATAAAGATACTTATTGATAATAAAAAAAATATCCGAAATATCATTTATCTATTTTCATATTGTTATTACCATCGACATGATAATTTTAATAAATTTACATTAATTATAAAAACAGGAAAATATTTATCAAATACTATTGCGCGTTATTCATTAAATTGATTATCATTTTTTCAATAATATTTCAACAAAAACGCGTGATTAGTTATGACGATTACAATGACTCGCTGAATATTTTTATTTAACTAATCATTTTTCATCTAATGAGGAAAATGGAAAACACTTATCTATTTCAACCTATCACCCAATCAACACGTTGACATTGGCAATAATAAACAATTCAGATAAGTATACTTATAATAATACAAATAAACATCATCATCAGGTAGACAATAAATCTAATCAACAGAATACTCGTCGATAGACGCAGTTGTTGTTTATTTTCTAATGCATTTAAAAACAACTTAACAAATGTATAAAGTTATTTTTTATCAGTATAAAATTTTTACTTACCTAAAAAAGAATAAAAAAAAAAACACTGTATTATTTATACACCCACTAAATCTTTTAATGACAAACGTTTATGTTTAGCAGCCAATATTATCAAGGCGCTCGGAAATTGAAAATCAAATACTTGATAAACAAGTAAAATTAAAAATAATTGATTATAATTATTAGCGCTAAAAGCTGCAGGTAAATGTAAATCAATTATAATCAATGGAAAAAAAAATTGTATTCAATACAAGGGAAAAACAAAAAAAATTTAAACCATGTGTATAAAATAATACACAGGATAAATAGTATGTAAACTTGTTAAACAAGTTGAATTAAAAAAAAGAAATTAATTATTTAGTTGCGCTCACAGCTGCAACATATCAAATTTAATTTAAAAAAATAATTTCAAAAATAAATTCACAATTATGTGAATTATTGTGGTAAAGTGCGTCAACAAGAAATTTTTTAAATTTAAAAATTATAAATAAATGTGAATAAAGAAAAGCCTGAGAATAGATCAAATAAACATCCTAATTTTCCTAATAAACTGATGTCTTAAATTTCCAAATATGATACCAGAAACACATCCTATTCACCCCCGTCTACTCTGTTTGAGATGGACAGGTTGATGTGCACACCTTGATCAATACACTAAGACCATTTACTTTGGCATAAAAAATTTATAATTTAAAAAAAAAAAGAACTAAAAAAAGTGATCAAGGTGAGCTAACAAGTCATAAAAAAATATATTGGGGACTATCAAGTAACTTTAAAGAACATTATCATGAATTCTTTAAAAATACAAGCTTGTTGACGCACTTTACCCTGAGGGATTGGCTACAAAAGTGACCAAAGGGCCTCCTACCTTATTTAGATGTTCTCGAAGAAATAATTTAGATTCATCAAGAACCGAGTCGAAGATCGAGGAGGCAGCATTAGGATTCATCAACTCATTTTTAGATGTTCTAGGTGGCAGCATCCAGATACACTGATGGCTATCCATGATTATTTCCTTCATATCATCAACTTGGTCCACTACGAATTGGTCGAATTGGTCGTTTATCTGGTATCATAGCAGCCCATACTATGATATGATGTTATACATGATGTCATCTTGGAGTTGTTCTTTGAACCAGATTGTAATCTTGTTTGATATCATTGTTATTACTTGAAAACCAGTATATCAGCTTTAACTCTCTCGAGTCAGCTGTTTTCAACATGTGGCTTTGTAAAAAGTTGTGAAAATATTTTTTACATGGTTTCAAGCAGAGGCAAATGGTTCTTGAGGCACCAACATGGGTTAACAGATCAGCATCAACAACAACAACTGACCTACCCCATTATTTTTGTTGTAAACAGATTTAGCTCAACATCAAGTGGTACAATGCAGTACAATGCGTTTGCCAATAGCCACAATAGTCGTACATTATCGAGAGCATAAATATCAATCATCCCAGCACCATGTGTTGTTATTGTTTGTCATAGTGAAACAAAGACAAAGTTGGCTGATAAAATTTCATCAGATCGTTCATGATTTGTTAAGACAATAATTGTTTA
>JAPYYR010001041.1:0-19562 GCA_030523065.1 Aphidius colemani | reverse complement strand
TTCATTTTTTTTTAATTTTTACATTGTAAAATTTACTATTTGTCTAATCGAATATTGATATTTGCTCTTTTGGAATTTACATTGGCTTTGTGAATATTTCATATAAATAATTTAGAAATTACTATGGTACAAAGCCCAAAATACCAGTGGGTGGCGCTCACCAGAAAAAACTGCTATTGCCCGTATTAAATTTTAATACAGTTCCTCCACGTTTCCAGAATGCTATTGACCATAGTAAAAATTACTGTGTTTCTTCAGTAAAAAAAAATGAAAAAATCTATCCGTGTACTTTATAAAAGTTTTGAACAGTATATATCGTTGAAATCTACAATTGTGATATAAAACTTTGTTCAAAATAAATCATAGTTTTTATAAAAAATAAAAAATAGAAAATGGAGAATAGAGATTATCAAAGATAAAAAAAAAACTGAGTAATAGAATATAAACGAGACCCTTGAATAAATATATTGTTCTGATGATTTTATTGTTCATGAAATATCGAAAATTATTTTACCCGAAAATCCAAGATGGCCCTAGCCGGAGTATTGAAAATTTTATTTTTCAACGGTAACGCGGGCCACACGCCCCAACAAACGTTACCAGGTTTTTTTTGATATATAAATTATTTTGCGAACAAACAAATCAAAAGAAAAATATTCCCTTAATTGCGTTTTTAAGCAAGCATCCTCATTTCAATTAACGATCTGGTCAGGTAACCTGACCCGATTTAGATCTAAATCGAAAAATTAAGCGTTACATTATCATTTATTCCGGACCAAGTTGCCTAATCTAGATCTGATTCGAAATTGGATTTCCTGATCCGATCCAGACCCAAGCTTGACTTGAATTCCCACTCGGATTGATTGAAATGAAAGAACGAAATTATTATAATCTCTCTAGAGATCCTGAGATACGACGTCATGACGATATTCGATACGATATGTGGTTTTATATCGTATCGTCAAACTCGATACGATACGAAATATTCCAAACGATATATCTGGTGTCATTTATATCGACGATATGACATCAATTTTCTCATAATAATATTAACAAATATTATTGAAGATTATTAATTACAATTATGAATCGTATAAAATTCCAAAAAAGCAGCGAAGAAAGATATGAATCTAGAATGATTTGAAAATTAATAACAACGGATCTCGACTGTACGACAATCTAATTTGTGTTCAAAAACTTAAAAAAACAATGCTAGAAGACACATTGACAGATTAATCAGGCAGAAATATTTAAAATTTAACAAAATTTTCAGTAAAAAATTATCGCAAGAGTTTATCATTGATTAATGGACAAATTTAATCAATATATTCAAAAAAATTTAACACATATACCTACACGGAAACATTTTTCTCTGATTCTCTAGTAGTACTACAGAAGTGGCGGAATAGTTGACCAACAACTTGAATTTAACAAAGACATCCTACAGAAGTTCAAGTAGAACCTCGTGAATTTTCTAGAGTTTATGTTCATCACCCTCGCTTTTTCACGTAAATAATCCTGTCAAATATTGCGTGTTGCCATATGATTTTAACATGATTAATTTTGAAACGATATTTAGAAACATTCCTCAATGAAAATCAAAGGTTGCCACGAGATAAAATTGAAAAGGCCACCTGATTTTTGCAAGACATCACTCAATGTAACATCATCAACTTTAACGAATTGAGCCGATGTTGTAGTAAGTGGTCCAACGAAATAATTACGTGGCTTTTTTTTAGATTTTTCGTGAAGTGGCCAGTGAATTCCACAGAGTAATTCCACGTTAGGATATAGGTTTAGTCATTAGGAAGTCGTAGGATCGAATTAAGGTAGAAACGTATTTTCCGTCAACAATCAGCGTCACACATATACATAATTGCCTATACAATACACGGAACGTAATACTGTTTCTTTTTTCAAATCCAATGAAATATAAGAATTTCCCCCAGATATTGCCGTTGAGCCATCGCGAAAAAGTAATTGCTGTTGTTATGGTATCGAGCCAAACGTTTTTACGTGGTCACCCTGAGATTTTCCAACGATACACTAAAAAAATCTAAGTGGTGGTAACTTGTTCCACTACGTCTGGGTTACCCTCAGATTTTATAAAAATTTACCACTACATTCTTTGGTGAAAATTCTCTCCATGTATCTATTTAAAAATGAAATTTTAGAAATAAAAAAAAGTGATGTAAAACTTACAATACAAAACTGCAATGTTTACTAACAAAATGTGAAAATCGAAGATTGCATTCAAAGAATGTGATTTTCATTCTCTACACTGTAATTTTTGTAATCTTTTTTTGTCCGTGCCAAAGTTTGCAGTTTAAAATGCGATTCGTGCATTCTTATTTTTTCAGTGTACATTATTTTGTTGACCACAGTCGTTTACCAATTCGAGAAATAACGTTAAAATTCAATCAGTTTCTAACCTACCTCAACAACACTTATCCAAAAGACCACCACTACTACTGCACTGCCACCACACTATGTTTTTCGATAATAAAAAAAATCAACCAGTACAAATAACCATCAAGTGAGAAAGGTTTTATTATATGTTCTCCGTTATGTAATTTTTGTCTTCCATTCGGTCGTTTTGTCAGTTCATTTTATCGATGTGTTTGTGTATGACGAAAATGCAAGTTTTATCCGAGTTCATTCTGTAAAGTTTTTATAATGCAATCTATAACGTGAGAAAGGACCTAAGTTTAGCTGGGATACAAGGTGAGAGCGAAGAAAAAGAATTTAGTGGGGATAAATACGTAGTGAGTGAGTCGACGCTATGACGGTGATACGCACTGTGAACGGCACAAAGGGGTTCCAATGGAAGGGCGATTGAGGAGAAAATGGATGACAAAAGTAGGGGTTCGAATTGTAAAAGGTAGTCAAAACGATTGAACAAAAGCAAGGAATATACTAATAAAACTATTCACTTGTTTTTAAGACTAGATGTTATGAAAAATACGTAAGACCATTATACGTCTTTTATTTAAAATATTTTTTGACACTCGTTTGTAAAAGACGCCGTTACACACCAATTATAGTGCGTAAAAAAAATACTTTTACGCACGATTTTTAAACGAAGAATCGTGCGTAAAGTATTTCCTTACGCACTATATTGGCGCATAATGGCGTCTATATTACAAACCTGGTGTCGAAAAATATTGTATGTAACTTGTACGTGAAGAAGGCGATCCTTGCCTTCGGCTCGTTCTCAACTCTTGGTGACTTGTATTGACACCTTCAAAATCGTGTAAGAATCACCTACTTCACGTACTAGTTTTATATGGGTTTCGAAATTTCAGGGATGCTGACACTCACAATGGCTCCAAAAACGTGCTTGATTTTTCCGTTTTCCCCCAGCCACAAACCCAAAAAAAAAAATCAAAAATACCCCAAAATTAAAAAAAAAAATGAGTTCGACATGATTTATGATTCTGATTGTTTCTCTTGTCATTTCTGTAACTCAAAACATAAAGTACGTCGGAATTTATGGTGTCATCTTTATTACATTATCGATAACTTTACGTTTTCTTATTTGAAAAGGAAAACATAATTCAACGAAAAAAAATGTTCATCCAACCTTTTAACTATACAGTCGAAACGTATAACCTTCCATCAAAGTTATATATAAAAACGAGTTTTCTTAAGCAAATATACAAATGATGTGAAGCCATACGTTAGTTCAATAGTCCCGAATTATGTAATCTCTCGAATTAATTGATATCTTTTTTATCGACCTCGTCATGGAACCTACTCACTTTCAAGTGTATAAATCACCAAAGTTTACTTCTTAAAAATTTGATGACGTCATTTAAGAAAATTTTGCGTATTTGCTCGCACAATTCAGTAAATATGAATTAAACTGCTTGCCCACAGTCTAGGAGTTTTTAGTAAAAAAGTGGTACTTTTCATTAGAACCACGGAACATGAAACATAATAAATTTAACAAACGCTAAATTTAACTATGCACTAGAGTACTTTTCAACAATACACATGGTCTCTTTTCCGATTGAAACACTGTATAAAAACTAGAGGATGAAAAAAAAAAAAAAACTCATGAGTACGATTGCAATCGTATTTACTCTGACTATATGCGTGGATAGTTCATTTTATCTTTTGTTCAAAAACGTCCATGAGTACCAGAAAACATCGTAAAAAGGAGGTTTCTTCCATCGTGAAACGAATTTTTTTTTTTTACAGTAATGTGATTTTTTACCAAAGTACTCTGATAAAAAATTCATCTTTTTTGGCTACTTATAAAATCATTTAATTTTACTAATCCATTTTAGTACTTAGTACCAGAGCCATAGCAGCAACTTTTACGCAAAATTTCTGTCCATGCACTATTTTTTACTAACAGCATCAAAGTGTTACTTAAACTTATTTATTTGGTGTTGTTAAACAAAAACTGTGACTTACCAACTACGAAGACCATATTTTTCGTCCATCGCAGCAACTCCCTTCTGATATGTCTTCGTTCTTGTATACATCGGGCATAGGGGCAATCCGCCATTTTTAGTAAAATTACATCTTAGGATGGTGATTGTTTACGTCTTTCAGGTGGTGTATCATTGAAATATTCTCACTTACTATTAAATTCAAAGAATATAAATATCATGTAGATAACAATTTTGGAATTATTTTTCACTTAAAATTTGGTTGAATTGAATCATTTTTTTCAACTAATAGGTGGCGCGGGAGATGATAGACCTGATTATCTCAAATGATCTAGAGTTTTGAAAAACTCGAATTAATTTGATTCACTTTGTTTTCGTTGTACAGGTCACATGAACTCATCAGGTGAATGTATGTATCATTTGTATGCGTTTATAACACGTGCATATTTGTACTATATTTTTTTTTTCGATTGTATCATTATACTTATTCTTTTATTACAATTTTTAACATCTATCTAGTAGTTTATTCTTCTCGTTCGTGTTTTTTGGTGGTTCTCAGCTTTTTTTTTTTGTCTCCTTCTTATCTCCCGCGCCTCGATTGAATGATTCGCCACTACTAACACAATTATTACTAAAACCGACGTTCAAGCTGCAGTGATATAGATTTTTTACTTTTTTGGTTTCGTGTTTTCGACGCGTTCAAAAATATTATTGTATATAAAAACCATTAAAGATTCATTGCAACCGTCTCCAGAAATGATTGATTTATCTGTGAACATAAATATATAAATATATAAGTATATAAAGACCATTATTATTCTCTATAATATTATGTCAAAAATTTATATTTAATATTCTTAAACCCTGGTAGAAATTTGTGAGCGCCGCCCGACTTCACATGTATAAGCATATATTCAGGTTGAATCGGGCAATACCTCAAGCTGAAAGAATTTTTCTCCCACGGAAACCATGCAGTTTCGGCTTAAATTTATTTACTTGCAGTTATTTTGGTAGCATAAGTAGAAGACTTTAGAAAACCATTAGTTTTTAGTCACATGACGTACGGCACATATATATGATTATAAACAAGTTATTTAGAAATTAAAGCCTGGATAGAAAAATGATGTAGCTGAACGTAATCACATCTGTACCAAGCATACAGTGTATAGGTAAAGCACACTGTAAAAAAAAATGTCTATATTTTAGACAAAAATGTCTTGGCAATAAGTAGTTCAAAACAAAAAAAATTATAAATGGTTTGTTGATAAAAAAAAAAAAAAACTTGTTAGGAATAATCATTTGTTTATAATATTCAGATATAGTCTTGTTAAAAACTAAAGATGGATCACGTTGGGGAAAAAACTTCTCAACGTAAACCCTCTTACTCCTTCACAATAGCACTATTATGATTGTTATATTTCAAGTGTTTCTCGTTTCGAACGGCAGGGGATTTTTTGAGAAATATACTTCTAAGGTTATGCCACATAAGGTTTGATTCATAAGATTGCTATTTTTAAAAAAACGATTGACATTTCTTTGAAATGATATAATGTTTTTTTTCAAACGACGGATGACCTAATAGAAACAATAATAGTTATAAATTAAACAAATTAGATTTTGTTACGAACTAGAAAGGTTTTGGAAAAATTAATTTTTTTTTCGATACAAACAGGTTTTCTTTTTAATCAAACTAGTGTTGTATTGGAAGTGTATACAAAAAAAAAAAAAAAAATTAAAAAATTAATGATATTTATTTGTTATTAATGCATTTCTTGTTAACTGAACCAACTTTCAAGATCGAAATTTTTTTTTTTTTTCTTTAACTGAATAATCTAACCAGGATTCAAACTACAAATCATCAAGGCAGAAGGAAAGAGAGCTATACGACTGACCACGAGACTGAATATGAAATCGGAATTTCAATTCTGATACATGAAGAACGTTAGAGTTGTCGAAAGAATTAATTGTTTTTTTCTAATAATAACTTGTTACGAATCCTTCATAAGTTTATTTTAAAGCGATCCCGTGAAAGAGAATACAGCATGGCCGAAGCCTGCCAAAATGTAGCCAAGACTTGGCAGCCAGTCCTGATTGATGCTTGATCAAGGCTCAAGGGTTGACACCAATTTAAGCTTGGCTACCAATACTTGGCCAAAAATTTATTAATTTTATAAAAAAATATATATACGATTGTTTAAACAATTTAATTTGTCTATTTATATGAGTTATAATTTATTAGTCTGAAAAAATCGCACGGAATATAATAGATATTGCCATGACTTGAACCCGGTACCTCATAGATGATAGTCTAGAGTCTTACTTACTTAACCACAGCAGCACCAATTAAGAATAGTGAAAGTTTGTTCTACTTGAATATTTATTATAATGTATTTTAGTAGTTGCGTGGGGAGGCTACTAGGATCGACTAAAATTTTCTACTACACTACAGTAATAAATAATCAAAACAAAGAAAAAATGGAAAACAAAAAAATAATAACCCAAGTGGAAATCTGGTCAGGCTCGACGGATTCGATATACGATCGTGATCAAGAACTGATCAAGTTACCTTATTTCAAGAAACCTGAATGAATTCTGTTTAAGATTTGATCAAGTATCTTGAACTTATCTTGAACTGTTTTGAAAAAAACAGAAACTTGGAAAGAATAAGAAGTTCCCTCGCCGGGAATCGAACCCGGGTTTTGCAATCCGGACAAACGTCATGACCTCTAGACCACAGAGCTTCTTAATTTTTTTAAGTTTCAACCTGTTAACACCGACGTCCATCTATTCGTCATTCATTTTTTTTGAAAAAAATGATTTGATCAAGTATCTTGATCTCATCTTGATCAATTAAACCTGGTCAAATCTTGATCAGAGGGTGCATTTTGACTGAACGTACGATATAAAGATACAATCCTCATCGTCTGCGGGTTCGAGACCAGCGAGTTGCATGCACGTAATTTATGTAATTGTAAAAGTATGAATTCTATCGTCTCCCTTACCCCCTTACTCTTCTCAATAGCAATGAATGGTAAAAAATGAAAAAGGTCAAGTTAATAAAAAAAAAAAAACTTCAAGTTGATCAAATTTCGAGCAGGTAACTTGATCAAGTTTTGACCGGGTAGCTTGATCAAGTCTCGATCCATTCTTGCGTTGTGTTTTTATCAATTCTTGATCAAGTTGCCTGATCAAAACTTGATCTGAAATCAAGTAGCCTGATCAAGTTTTATTATTATTATTATAATAAATAAGAATCAGTCGCTGATATGACGTCAGCTATGATTTTTACTATACTACTTCAGTAATATTAGCTTTACTCTGCCCACCTTTAACCTTTTACAAATTTACCTGAACGGTAGAATTAGTTTTCAATACGTTTTGAATACTTTTGTTGAAGCTTTTTATGTATTTAGAACGTTTTTCATCTACTTACACGAAAACGTTGAAAGAGGACAGTAATCAATGCTTAATTTGTTTCAATTTGTACAATAAGATATTTATGTTTCTACCTTGTACAATCTATCCCTGTATTGCCATCAGTATTCGTTGTTTCCATACTAGCTGTTTCAATAACTTTCAGATATTGTTTCTTTACAAAGATTATAAAACTGGCTATGAGAACTTTTGAAAATATATGTCTTAATGCTGAAATGTATAGCGAAAAGTTCAAAATCACTTAGTAGAAAATATCTTTGTGTTATTTATTTTCATATGATGCTTGAGGTATATTTGAAGATAATCGTATACGTAGAATAGTTTTCGATTGTAGATTCATTTCGACTAAACGATTTAGTAATTGCAATACAATCTTACAATAGAAGAATGTCAAAAGTAACAAAATGACTCAATAAGAGCGTTTTTATAAAAACCGAAAACTTGATATTCTTTAATAGCGTAAGGATTCTGTCTGAGTGGAAGAATATTTGAAAACAGAAAATATTATTGAAAAAGATGAATTGCAGAAATACCCTCAGAAGATGCATCAGAATAAAATGGTTATGAAACTGGTGCACTTGGACAGTCGAAAAACAGCACCTCGGAAAATGGAATGGAAGAAGCGCAGCAAAAAAGGTCAACTGAAAGAAAATAAAATTTGTACAGTCATCACGCACTCATAATTCTGTAAACTTCTTATCAAGTTATTCATTTTTTTGATTTTCATCCGATTTATTCTTCCGCTACAGAGGTGCATTGGAGTCGATGACTAGATCTCGCTTTCGTCAAATATAATATTGCATTTTATTATTCAGTTTACCTACTTTTTAGTTTGTTTTATCCACCTTTGTTTTTCAAGCCACCGCCCAAACTGCCATCTACCTCCCCCGTACAAAATGCATCTATGCTTCTTCCTCTTCTTCCTCTATTTCCCATACCGTGGTAACTATCCAGCACTCAACTTTTTTTTACATCACTCCCACTCATGCTGAACAGAGCTTTTTATTTTTTTTCTCATTTTTTAGATGAAGGATCCGCTCAATATCTAGGCTGTCATAACCTTTCAGTGCCCAGGTACCCTTAGCCCGACCCCGCCGCCAGGGCTACCCACCGTATGACCTCCACTTTTAGCTCAACTCGAAAAGTATAAATCGTATATGCTTCCCCTTCTGACAATCTTGTCTCCACCACAAATTCGTTGCCTCGGTTTTAACGTTCCGTTCGACGTTTTTCTCAGCTCCAGGGACTCTAAAGCATTATAGATAAGTAGGGTGGAGTCAAGTCTTTTTTATTCATTCGTATTATTTCTTGACACGTTTTTTTCTTTTTTTATCAATCTATCAAGCTTGCATATATAAATTAAGAGAACGATAAAATTCGATAATAAATAGCATATAAATATATTATACATATATATAGAAGAGAGCACTTATTGTCGTTTTATCTTGTTATAGGAATTCACGTCTAATTTCACTTTTTCTGATATTTTTCTCAAAATTTTGAGGTACTGTAATATAAGACATAATTCCTCAGATATGAATTTACAAATCTAAAACAGTAATGGGAATTTCACGCAAACAAAGGTTATTTTCGCAAAGTTATAGTAAACTGTTAAGATTATGACCAAATGCCATGTAGAGAAATCACCAGAACTCAGAACATGGCCAACTTTTGTCTTCATAATGGCATCTAATCGTGAGCCATCCATAAACCAAAATCGAAACTTAAAAGGATTGTAATAATAATTTTTTAATCAACAAAATACAACCCAGAATGTTTAAAACAATAAATTAAATTAATGCGCTCATATATTCTTTAATGCGTATGACAATTATTAATGATCTGCTAAAATCGGTTGCTTCACGAGTTATCATTAATGTTCAATATCGAAAATCAACTGTCATAAATAGAAAAACTTTTTATAAATTACATTCAGACTGAATATTTTAGAGTATAATTTTTCAACGTTTCTAGTTAAATTTGTTGAAACAATCAAAGGTTCACAACAAATATGCAATATTTGACACAAAAGTTATGTAGTGATGCCGTGATATGATAAAACGATACGATATGGAGGTGACGATATCTGATACGATATGGGTTTTCATATCGTATCGTCAACCTCGATACGATATGGTCGAAACGATATATCTGATATATCGTCCATATCGACGATATGACGTTAATTTTTTCATAATATGAATAACAAATATTAATAAAAATTATCAATTATCAATATAATGAATTCAAAGAACTAAACAACCGGTTTTTAAAAAAAAAAAATCATTACATTAAAAAAAAGAATTCCATTTTGACTATCTAGAATAAACTCATAAATCTAGAGTGAGAACAAGTGAGAGATACATCCAACTACATTTTCAGAGCCCTTCTGTGCAAAACTTAATTATCATTCTTTCAAGCTCTTGGCAAAAAGATCTATTCTGTTGATTTGAAAAAAATTCAATTCAATACCGGTAAGTTTCACCTTTAATAGTTATTTACGACACTATAATCAAATCAAAGAACTCAGCACATGAATGTGTTCAATTAACCTTATGATTATTGGATAAAATTTTGCGATTGATTGGCTACCGTTCATATAAACGACCAATATGCTCAGCCTGAAGAGTAATAACAATTTGTTAATAGCTGTCATAATTTGTCTAGTGACGATCTTAGCAATCTCTGAAATAACTCTAATAGTACATTAAAAGTATCTTTAATTTTTGAGCCAAAAAGCTTTGTAAAATTACATTGCCATTAAAAAAAAAAAAAACTTGGAAAAGGATATTAATTAAGAATTATAATATAGTTCTGTAATTATTTTCGTCATTGTTAGTTATTTCTGAAATAAAAACATTACGTTCGGTACAGTAAAAAGAGCAACATCACTCTGGTGAGACTAGCTTTTATGTATTAATTAAGACTTCATCAATGTTGCTTTAACACATATAGCGTGATCAAAATGTGATCGAGATTTGATTCAGGATGACTCGATCAAGATGAGGTCAAGTCAGAAAAAAATTTAGAAGTCCCTTGCTTTGAAACAAGAAGCACATTTCATTTAACAATTATTATAGTATTTGTGTCAAGGTTGACATTTAAATGTTTTTTTTCTTGACAAGAACCATCTATTAGTCCAAAAAACGAAGGTCGGAATCTACCATTTAAGAATTTCGTTCTGTAAAAAATTAGGTGGGTGTCGCTTTAGTTAGGAAATCGAATGATTGAGTTAAAAAAGGTGTGAAAATTTCCGCAGAAACTACGGGGTTTAGGGACCAATAGTGTAGGCAAAAAATGTAGAAAAAAAATAGCTTCAATTTAGTTTTCGGGGGGTTTTTCGCGTATTTCTAAGGGTTAAGTGGGAAATCGCCGTTGAAAATATCGATAAAACTACCTCTAGTCGATTGGAAAAAGGGGACGCGGGTTCTCTTTTTTCTATCATTTGTGCCCTATTCAAAGCCGAAATCTTTACAAATTCAAATAAAAATATAAATTTAATATTACTTCATTTAAATTTCTCAGAATTTTAGTTCCGAATGATAAGAGAAAGAGAACCCGCGTCCTCTTTTCCCAATCGACCAGAGGTATTTTTATCGATATTTTCAACCGAGGTTTCCCACTTAACCTTCAGAAATACGCGAAAAATCCTCCGAAAACTAAATTGAAGCTAATTTTTTCTTCTACAACTTTTATCTAAACTATTTTTTCCTAAATTTTGTAGTTTCCGCGATATTCTTGAAAAACACCAATTTTTTACTCTTTTTATTTTTTTTTCTCTTTAAAAAAATTTTTACGTCTTTTTTAACTCGACCATTCGATTCCCTTATTAAAGGGACACTCACCCAATTTTTTTCAGAACGAATTTCAAGAATGGTGGATTCCTACCTTCGTTTCCAGGACTATATCGTTTGATGCAAAACTTTATCTGAACGAAAAAAACAAATTTTGTTTAATTTAGGATTTTTTTTTTCAAGACAATACAATACAATAATTATTTTTAATGATTGACTTATTTTTTCTTTTAAAAATGTTTTTGCCAAGAAGTGTATTTCGAAATGTAAGAAATAAATTTTCTCACATGCATCTTGGTCGAGATGCGATCAGGGAAACCTTAATTCATCTTGAATAAAGCCGGCCTGATCCAAATTTGATCGAGAACTGATCAATTATTAGACATTTCGTTACTTGTATTTTTTTTAAGATCATCTCGATCAAGATAGCATCGGGAATACTTTATATCATCTTTAGCCAGCCTGATCTAAATTATTTTCTAACATCACATAATTTATGTAACCGTCACTGTCCTCAGTATATAAACTTTTCAAAATCTCTTCGTGTGTCGTTTTTCTCGGTAGCCGAGTGGTCTAAACGTTTTCTTTGCTACGTCAAATCCTAACTCCGTCGGTTCAAATCCCGCTAGTCGCCCTTTTTTGGGAAAAAAACCTCTTGCTCCTTACAATTAAATCTATAACTTCTTTAATTCTGTCTTTATTACGGTGATAAAAAAAAAATAATGATAATAATTACTAATAATAAATATGATTTTTTTTTATCAAGTTTTCATTAAAAACGTAGCGCGAAAACGTGATCAAAACTTAATCAAGTGTCTTAATTCATTCTTCACTGGTAGAATTTAGTACAATTATTAACAACACTTAACTATATTTCAATGTTCACTAAAAAATATGAATAGTTTTAAATATTTATATTATTTTATTCTTTATCAATTGAATTTCTGATAGAAGTAAAGACCTATTAAGCTGGACGTAAAGTCCAGTGACTTCAACACTAGCGTCGTCATCGCCGAAGAAATTACTAACTTGCTCGATTTAGGGCTGGACACGATATCGAGACCAGTCTCTGTATCGTCTTGTATCGTCTTGATTCTCGATATCGCGTACACAAACACTGAAACGATACCGAGAAGATACCTAAGATTTTCGACCGATATTCACCGAGAGTCTTAGGGGTATTGGTGGTATCAGTATAATTATTGTTAAATTCTGATTTGGGCGGGTAACGCCTTAGAAATAAAATATAAAATTTATGATAATGAATTAAACCAAAAAAAAAAATTAAATTAAAAATTCATTTTAGCAAAGCGATGTTGCAGTATTATTTCATATGTCGAGCTATGTGATGTGGAGTTACTCGTTAAGTGTTGATACAATTACAAGAAACAATGAATAAAATATGATTCATATGATAATAAAAAAAATCAAATATCTCAACTTTAAACATAGATTATACGTGAATATATATTATAGATAAAATATAACTCATTCACATTGTATTTTAATGAAAAAAAAATAAATGATATCACTTATTTATTTTTTACAGGTACAAAATAATAATTATAAATTAATATTCTCATTCTCCTTATATTCTATTCATTTTCTGATATATTTATTTTCAGTTTAATCATTGAAAATGACCATTGTTGGAAATATAATTTTTTTTTTCAATATCTAGAATTTACATCCTGTGTATGCCGAGACGATATTACGTTTAACTATACCGAGACGATATTTGACCATTTGTCTCGGTACCGTATCATGCCAGCCCTACTTCTAGAAGTAGGGCTGGTACTTCTGTTCAAAAATTAACAATATTCAACATATCAACAATATAACAATTAACCTACAGTTAACAAAAAGTTCATAAATTTTTTACCAATGACAAATTTGGTGATGAAAAAATTTCAGAAAGAACATGGAAGTAAAAATTTTTCAATCTGGAGAAGATTTGATGACAAGAAATTCTAATCAAACTTCTTACATTTCCATTGAAAGACAAGATAGTTTTTCATTCGGTATCTATTCGACAGTATAAAACGCCTATGTTTATTGCATTAAAAATCCTTCGGTTAATTCGATCCCAGAATAAAGCAGTCATAGGTTTCGCGCTCACAGAAACAATACTATGGTAGAGCCTGTATCAATACTTTCTATATAATTTTTAAACAAAGTTGAACTGCGTAAGCATTATCGCTTCAGTTTACCGACATTAAACTTGCCGATGCATTTTTCTGCTCACTGGTTGTTTCACTAAACTCATTTTAGCCAACCTCTTGTACATAAGACTGAATCGAAGCACTGAAAACAACAGGTAAGAAAATTACCTGTGTAACTTTTTTCTGTTTCCCTCATGCGTCATATAAGCGTCGCGTGAGAAATAAGCATTAAAAAGCAGAAAAGAAAATGTGATATTGATCCATTCATATATGCAATGTGTATGTACGATAGTCTTAATCATGGAACACTCCAACATGTGCAACCCTTTTCAAAGTTGATGACTAGGGCTCAAAATTAAAAAATGAAAATTTACGTCCGCAACACACAGGGCTTGTCAATTTATTATTCTTGATAATTTAAGATTGAGCATTGATAATAAATTCATAACGAATAACACAAAAATAGTATTCTTAACGTATATTGCTAGAAAGCTCAAGAAAATTGATTTCAAATAGACGATTTACATATAACTTGTCTAGTTCTGAAAGTTTTTCACTTTCTGTAGCTCACCCTTGACTGCTGGGGTATAACAACCACTCCTACTATTTGAACATTTTTTTTACCTCTTATTACCTTATTCATTTATTGATCGAATATTCAGGAATAAAAATGAACAAAAAAGAAATCTGAGTATTGGAGTAGGGATAGATGTTTTCATCATGACGAAAGAAAAAAAGAGAGGAGAGAAGATTTGTATTGCACTAGATGCACTAGTATCTGCCCATAGTGCATTTGTTATCTGAATATAGGATCCCGAAACCGCAAATATTATTACTATTAATATTTTCTTTTTCCCCTCTCTCTCTAGTCAGCTTTTGCGATAATTGCTTAAATAGTACCCAGGTAGAAAAAATTCTAAATTTGATATCTGAAGTCGGATTAAAAATTAATTAACCTCAACTTGATATTATTTTCTGCTTAAGTTGGGATATCGATTTTACCGACAATTTTCCTAGTTGAAATCTGGTCAGGCTAGCTTGATTTGATCTCGAGTCGTGATCAAGACTTGATCAATGTTGCCTTAACACGGGAGGCCTGATCAAAACTTAATCAAGAATTGATCAATGAATATATATTTCGATATTTGTATTTTTTTCAAGATCATCCCGATCAAGATGGGATCAGGGAAACCTTAACTCATTCATAATAAGGCCTGCCTAATCCAAACTTGATCCTTGAATATACATTTCTATACTTGTATGTTTTTCAAGATTATCTTAATTTTTCAACATCGCAAAGTTTATTTTATATCATTTTATCAAAAGAGTCAGTGAGGTCCCCCTTTGATTTTTTGAGGGAAAGGGGGGCGAGCTCTTTCGGGGTATAAGTGTTTTAAGTTGGTGGTCTCTGATGTCACTTTTTTGAATTTGTTTTATATCTCGCTAATGAATTGCTAAAAAAAATTTTTTTTCATTCATATATTTTTTTTTTTTTTATTTTTTCATTATAGTTTGATTTAAAAAGCCGAAAGAAAATGAATACAATAAAAAAAAATTTTTTAAAGAATTTTTTAGAATAATTTTTTTTTAAATTAAAAAAAATTATTTTTCATATATTTTTCTTTGTTTGTAGAAAAAAATAGTGAAAAATCAATGTAAAAGAATTTATTCATAATTATAAATGAATAGAAGTAAAAAAATAATAGTTTTTGTGATTAATATAATATTTTATGCAAAAACGAAAAAAAAAACTATTTTCATACATCGATTTTTTTTGTCATTCAGCGAGTTAGTGAATAACCATATATTTTTTTAAATTGTTCAAATTATTATTTCTGATAATTTTATGGGTAAAATAATAAATAAATAAATCTTAGTAGCTACATCTTGCGTTCAAATTTTAGATTAATTAAAAAAACAAATGTTTTCATGAAAGATAACAGGTAAAGACGCCATAGTGATACTAATTCAAGATGCTCGATCCAGATTGGTCAATTCAAAACGTTAATAACTCAGGCACACAGCGTCGTAGACACAAAATTAAAAAAGATTTACTTTAAGAATCTCGTAGTATACCCACGCCTGTATATAAAAGAATATCTATAGGTATATATTTCAATTACTGTAATAGAAAAATTTTGTTAGTATTTCATTAATGTGACTTTTCCTTTATATCAGCGCCCCCGGCTTATTTAAGTCAGACATAAACAAAAGTTTTTATAAATTGAACGAAATAAGTGGAATAAAAACAAAACATGACACTCAGAGAAATCGCTGTTTTTGACAAGATACTTCCGTCTTCATTCAAAAATTTTTCTTGAGTCAAAAAACCTATCTTCCGTGTAGATAGATATTGTTAGCCGATAGAGTCGATAAACTTGAATTTAAAAAAAGGGTAGGTTTTAAAAAGAATGAAGGTCGATAAAGTTTTTTTAAAAATGAGATAAAAACAAATTGTTTTTGACGATAGACAATGAGCTCCAGAAAAGTACTAGCTAAAATGGAATAAGGTCCATTTCAAAACACACTGATGCCTGTCTATACCCAAGATAGGCATATTGCGAAAGCAAAATAATTTGAACAAATCGAAAGAAAATAGCTTTTTTTTAAATTAAAGCAATGAATTCGTATTGAAAATATAAATGACTTACACATAGACGGCCCTATCTGGAGAGAAAACAAAAAATTGCAGCCGCTTCAAGCACGAAAAAATTATTTGCTAACAAGAAAAATAAAAGTAAGTCAAAAGTATGTAATCAGTGAATTTTTGCAATATTGTCTGCGTTTTTTTTTTGTTTCAAGTAACTTTTTCCTGTATAACTTTCTAGATATTGAATTAAAAAATCATATGTCCCAACAGACCAAGCTTAAAACAATATTTTATATGAATAGCAACAATGAAAATAATATTTTTCCATTTACAACGAAAGTTACGACCAAAAAACCCATTACACTGAGAAAATTTTCTTCTATTTGTTAGAAAAAAATTTCTCGTCAATATTATGTTTAAAAAAAAAAGAAGTCGCTTTGTTATAAACAATAATTGGTTTGAAATAAGAAAAAAAAAGTCATGATACAAACGAAATTCTGTTTGTTTCAAACAACAGGTGGTTTCTTTCAAGAAGAATACTTCTAAGCGTGAACCTCATTTCTTCATAGATAAAAGTTGCTGTTAGTTATTTTTTTTTTTTTTTTCTATTAACTAAACTGTCTCAAGCAGGAATCGAACTGGAGAACTACATATTACTGAGCGATTGTGCCAAAAAATCAATACGTAGGTGACAAAGTCAATTTATTTGTTTATTTCTTTATTTCAAACCAATTATTGCTTATATCAAACACTTTTTTTTTTTAAAACATAGTATTGCCAAGAAGTTTTCTTCGAACTCCAAGAATATTTTTTCTCTTTTTTAGCCTAAACTTTTCTCAGTCTAATAAAAAACTTATTAATCAAACGATTTAAATTATACCACGAGTGGGTCGCGATCCCGTAATTTGCTTACTGCTGTTTGCTACCGACAGGCTTTAGATGGCTTGGCTATTCTAATCATCGATAACTAATCAAAATATTCCTAGTAAAACGTCGTAACTATAATTAAAAACGAAAACAAACGTTATTATCAGTTTGAAATTGCAAAACCAAAAACAAGTTCGGGGAAAAATAGGTTATTTCCCAAAGATTCGAATAGTCAAACCCAGTTTGAACTGAATAGACTTGACTATGATCAACCAAATTTGAACTCTGTTAGATCTATAGAATTAAGGTTATGTTTGTGTTAGATTTGCGAAACTTTCAACGGTTTATTTTCAAATAAAGTATAACTAAACCGCTCGGTTGGGTAGTCCTGCTAGGAAGGTTTTGGGGAAAATAATTTAATAATAAATAAAAATAAATTTGTAACATCGTAAACTTGGTGAAAAAATTCA
This sequence comes from Aphidius colemani, assembly GCA_030523065.1. Classification (NCBI taxonomy): domain Eukaryota; kingdom Metazoa; phylum Arthropoda; class Insecta; order Hymenoptera; family Braconidae; genus Aphidius; species Aphidius colemani. The sequence continues at coordinate 1,844 of JAPYYR010001041.1, read as the reverse complement.
TTTATCTAGAAAAAAAAAATAAAAATAAACGAGATTTGAATTAATTACGCTTCTTGTGTGATTGTAGAACGATTTTTTTTTCAAATCATAAAAACATTATATAATTTACTATTTTTATAATGAATGATTATACCTGATCGAAAGTACACAGCCTCGGGGAATTGAAGATCAAAATGAAAAATATTCAAAGTAAATCATCACCAAGAAAAAAAGAGAAAAGAGAATTTTAACTCTACAGGGGTTAAAAGAATTCGATTGATACTTTAAGGAAATTATTATGAATTGAGTATAAAAAAAGTCATAGGGCGCGAAAAAGTATGGGAAGTGTCATGAAAAGACCTTTTTTACATGCTGAAAAGATAAACCTCGTAGCTTACGCGTATAAAATTCCAAATCTATTCAACTTGTAAAAATCGTATCCCGCGTTAGTGTGTAGGTTTAGTAACCGGAGAGTCGGGGGATCAAAACTGAGTAGGGAATGAATTTATGTAAAATAATAGGACAGAAATTCCTAATTTTTATAAGCAAAAGTAACTCATTTTTTCCATTTTTAGTAAACGAAGTATGTGAAATAAACCATATGATTGAAAAAAATTGAGTAGTTTTTTTACATTGACAAAATCAAATGCTCAAACTATCGTAAAATATAACCACCTAATTTTTTACAATCATATTGTTTATTTTACATATGTTGTTTATTGAACAAGAAAAAAATGAGTTACTTTTGTTTCTAAAAAATAAGAATTTTTGTTTTGATTTTATTATGTATATAGGGGAATGCGGGGCAAAATGGAACACTTAAGGAAAAAATATGAATTGATGTATGAAAATAGTTCTGATTAGTTTTTCTCTCTAATGAATAAAAAAAACAAAAAAAATTTTTGACAATTGAATATTTTTTTACTTCTATTCATTCATAATCATGAATTAATCCTTTTAAAATGATTTGTCACCATTTTTTTCTACAAACAAAGAAAAATACATAAAAAAAATTTTTCTCATTATTAAAAAAAATAGTCTAAAAATTTTCTAAAAAAATTTTTTTTTATTGCATTCATTTCAACAATTTTTTATTTCAACAAATTTATTGATTATAATGGAATTTCAGCTTTCTGAAAACTAAAACGGTTATAACTTTCTTCATATTAAAGATGAATACTTCAATAAAGACACAATTTCTATTTAATTGAAATATTAATTTTGAATATAAAGAAAGTTATAACTGTTTTAGTTTTCAGAAAGCTGAAATTCCATTATAATCAATGAATTTGTTGAAATAAAAAAAAAACTAATCGAGTAATCGAAAAAAATTTATCCGTATAAATGGAAGCTCTTTTTAAAAGCTTCAAAATGAGCTTTTATTGAAGTAATTATCTTGAAAAATGAAAGAGTTATGACAGTTTCAACAAATTGTACATAGTAATCATATGAGAAAAACTGTTTACCGATGAGACGCTTCAAAAAAAATCAAAAAAAAAAATCCTTCGTAGGAATTGTTCATTTCAATGAAAACAACGACTAAATCGGGTGGGAAGCAAAAAAAAAATTTTTTTTGAATAAGTCTAATATATATATTTGAAAGATAATTGATTTGAAAAAAACACGCAAATTAATATTAATAAAAGTTAGTGACGGGCTCGTTCGTTGTTGAAAATTAAAATCTTTCAAAACTCCGGCAGCACTCCGTTTACGGTTTCACTCACTACATCACATGCTCTGTCCTGTCAAATTGTGTTGACACAAATCTATGAAGACTAGAGACCAGGAGACTCAACTCCATGTATTAAGGGATAGGCTCGATGGGACCAAAAACGTCGTAAACTTTAACACAGGAGCAGGCTTCA
>JAPYYR010001040.1:0-24832 GCA_030523065.1 Aphidius colemani | reverse complement strand
TATTATATTTTTCAAGATACTAGGAAACAACAAAAAGGTTTTGCCTTGGAAATAAAATCTATTTGCTCACCAAGACATGATAAGATTTTTTAGACAAATAATAAAAATTATGATTTATGATAGACGAATTATATTCAAATTTAGCATGTGGCCTTGTTAACATAACTAACACATTAATAAATTTTTATATCATTATTTCCAACGATTTAGTTGAAAAAACAATACATGTAAATCAAACGTTTATTTCTGGCTAATTGACTTGCTATAAAACCCACCCAGCTATTTGCCACGAGTATCAGTTTCGTTTCTAAGTTGCTAATCAGTAGATCCAAAAGTTCATCATTTAGCCAGATTTTTTTTTTCTTCATTCAAATTATTGGTAAGCAATGAAATAATTTAATTTTTAGTTTAATGACCCGCATTGTGAATTAATAATAAATAATAATTTGATGTTTAAAATTAAAAAAACTAATTCATACATGGAATAATAAATTGAGAATATTTTCTATTGTTGATTTTAAATTATTTTTATTGTTTAAAGTTTTATTGTTTATTGTTGAGTTAATTAATTTTTATTTCATTTCTTTATTAAATAATTATTTTGTTTTTTAACAAATTTTTCAATTTTCAACAAATTTATTTCTTTTTTTCATTTTTTTTTATTTAACTGTTTCTAAACGCCTCGTGATGTTACTATGCGTGGCAGTATAAAAAAAAAGGATTATGACAAACTGATTTATATATGTACATATAGATAACGAAAAAAAAATAAAAAAAAACCCAATTCGACATTTTAAAAATAAAATTAATGAATTTAACATTTATAATTCCTGCTAAACTATATAATTTTTAATTATTTTACGTATTTATTTAATTTACACATGAAAATATTCTCTCAATTTATCAAGATTAATTATGAAAGTTAATTTAAAAAATTGTATTTTCCAGTTTCGACAATAAATATAATATTAATATGAAGAAATATCAATTGATATTAATTTTTTTAATGTCATATAATTTCGTGAAAATGATTGAATGCCATCATGGACGAGCAATAAGAGGCCTAAAACTAGCTCGAGAAATAAATTATAATCTGACAGCAATTGTTTCTCCAGAGCCAATAACAAACAGTATCATTGATGACTTTAGAGATCAATATAAAATGGGAATTATGAATGATTCAATATTACATAATGATACACGTAATGTATTGAAAGAAATTCTCAAACATAAAAGCCCACCTTTGATGGACTCACTTGATGAAAATTTTGGAAGAATTGATGAATTTTATGTACCATTTAATGAGCTTTTAAAATCTCATGATAAAGCAAATTTTTCAGAATTAGGAAAATTTTTTAATATTGTATTATCAGATGGTGCTGATGGAGTTAAATATGCTCTTAAACGAATGGAAACAACTATAAGACAAATATTAGATACAATTAATTCAATAGATGAATCAACAAAAGTAATATTAAAATTTAAAATTAAAATAATTAAAATTATGTAAATTAAAAAGATATTTTTATGTTTTAATCCATTTTTTTTAGGATTCTAAATCTCGATTTTGTGGTAGCGAACCTGTATTACGTCAAGAACATGTCGTTCAATTTTTTAAAGCTATTGTGAATAAAACATTCAGTGGACATTACTTGATAGTATCAGCAGCTAAATTTATCACAAGATCTGGAAAAGGTATAGAGAAAAAAATTAAAAGAATTAAAATACTTGATAAATTGTTTTTTGATTTTATAATAATAATTATATGCTATTTAATAGCTGGTTATTTTAGTAAAATGAAGGAGTTAGTAGAAGCTGCAAGAATAGAAATACAAAGTTATGCTGACCTCGCACGTGATGCAATGAACAAAGTATCAAGAGATATGGGCTCTTGTAACTATAATGTTGATATTAAAAATAAAACATACGTTGAATTAACTGGACCATCACAAGGCTTTATATTTGATTCATCAGAAGTTGATCAAAGAAGTAATTGCCAATCATTCAATGGTGGTTATGACCATTGTAAACCTAATGATCCATCATGTTTTAGTCAGACTTGCTCAGCAGATGGTGGAGTTCTTAAAAATTGTGAAGTTATCAGTACAAAGTCTATGACCATATGTCCATCAGTAAGTCATCTAAATATATATTTTAATTTTCATGTAGAAATTAAATTATTTATATTATTTTTTTCATAGGAAGATCCATCAAAACGTTACTTATCAGCTGAAAGTAATACACAAATATATGGAAATCAAACAGCAGCTAAACATTGTCCAAAAAGTTATGTTCAAAGACAAGTAACACCCTATCACTACATTGACACATTTACTGATACTGAATATGATTTACCAAATGAATTTTGTTATTGCAATTGTGAAAGAAAAAAATGGAAAAAAGGTGATGTTCGAGTAATATCTTTCATTCGAGCTTTAGCTGATATTAAATCCAACAGGTAATTTATTTTTTTATTTACTTTTACTCATTGAATACTGAAAAAAAAATTAACCAATTAATTATTATTTTCATTGACAAAAGGGTTATTACTAACTTGCGTTTTCGTGAAAAAAATGGTATGATTTCATTGATTCCTCAAACTGGTGTTCTTTTACCTGGTGGATTGATTAATCAAACAACATTACGCTGGATGATACCTTTTAGTCCAGAACCCATTATCAAAGATGATCAATTATCATATTATTATCCAGTTGATAAGAGAAATCCACTAAGTGGACGAACTCTGGATGCTAGTTATTTCATACATGTAACAAATGGTTTATCAATAAATCTTGATGATATTACTGTTCCACCAAATCATGTTATTATTGGTATGTAACTATTGTTATTTTTCATTTATTATTCATTAATTTTATTGATGATTTTTAATTTTTAAGGTGTTCAATTCAATAAGACTCAATCACCTGAAGATGTGAATGATAATGTCATTGAATTAGTTGTTCAGTCAACAGAGTTTGATATTGGAACTGGTAAATTGATAAGTTTAGAGGATCAAGAAATATCTGGAACGACATTTATGACAAGAAAATTACAAGGCGCAAAAAGGTAAATAATTTAAAAAACTATTTTAAAAGTAATACCATTGATTTTTTTTATTTTCTTTTAGGCAAAAAATAAATCTTGGTGAAAGAAATACTCCAATATCAAAGCCAGGTGAAAATACTGATATTTCAGTGCCTCATCAACGGGTTGAATTTCGTCAAACTAGCAAAAATGATGATCTTGGACAATCATTTGTTCCATTTATTGATATAAGAGGAGCTACTACTAATGTAGCAATGCCACTTTCAACAATCAGTCTTTTTCACAGAGGATGTGCTGAATCTGGTGGCTTTATTGCATTTAAATTTCAGTCGTTAAATATTTATGATTATTTAGAAAAATTTATTGACTTGGCTTTGTTTGTTAATGAATAAAATATCAATTAAATTTACTTGGATAGTTTTTTAAGGATGAATAATAAGACCTTATTATAGATGGGGATAAAAATTAATAACACTGTACACAATAATAATGATTGAATCGAAAAAAAAAGTTCAATTTGTATTTCATTATTTTAAAATTCCATTTTACAATAATAAAAAAATTTATGTTTCTCTTGCACGTAGAGCAGCACGTTTTCCAGTAACAGCCTAAGTAAAAATAAATTATATATCAAGTTAAAGTTAATGGAAATCAATTAATTATTATTGTTAAATAAAAATAAAAATTTACCTGGAAACCAGATTTGATATTTGCTACTGAACATCTTGATCCACATGTTTCACATTGAAGGAAGAATATACGTGTATCTTTTTGTAATATAGTATCAGGCGATCGACACGTATGACAAGTCACGTACTCTTTGATATATCGCCTTAAAACATTTTCAATTTGCTTTTGCTGAAATCTTCCTTTGATAATCAACTGACTATTACCATCAACAGAGCCACTTGTACCCAATTCAGCCAATAAAAAGTCTAACAAATGCTTAGGTTGTCTGTGCAATGTTTTGCAAATCTATGAATAGAAAACAATTAAAATTAATAAAAAATTCATAGCTGTTATTATTTAAATTATTTATAAAATAATCAATTAAACAATCCATATTTACCTCTGTAAAATTGACAAATGAAGTTTTTTTCGATCCAATACGAACAACTTGTGGTGGTCGCATAATAAATTTTTGTTTTTTTCCAGCAACCATGTCTGGATTTTTTTCTCTCATAATATTGAAAATACGTTCCAACAATTCTTCATGAGTATAGTCTCTCTCATTATCAACCCATGTTTCTTCTTCAACAGTATCTAAAAAACATTTTTAAAAAATGAATTTTTAATTAATAATTATAAACAAAGTGCAAAGATTTTTATTAAAAATAATGAACTAATATTAACCATTATCTTTGTTATCAATATTTGTATTTTCTTCTATTTTAACTAAATCAATCAATTCCTTTTTCTTCTTCTTTTTTTTTTTGGTGTTTGCAAAGTCCATATCAAGGTCAAGAATACTGTCAACCTTGGCAGCTTCATCTTCTTTTGGTTGAAGTGATTCCTGTTAAAATAATTATCAACAAATAAATTAGATTGATCATCACTTATTAAAATATAAATATGAAGTAAATATAATTAATTATCTATTAACCTCAGTTTCAGGTTCTTCTACTGCTGCAGTATCACGATCAAAAAGTGTTACAATCTTCTTCTTCTTCTTCTTTTTCATGGTAACATCAAAATCAAGAACCTAAAAAAAAATCATAATAAAATTTTATATTTTTATCATTTCATTTTTAATATTTCATCATTGTTATTTATATTTTTTTTTTTATATAAAAAACTTACGTCTTCTTCTGCCATTATTATTACTTTATTATTTATATTTTGTAACAAATAATTTGTTTAAACAATTTCTTTAACTGTCAATCTGCTCCAAAATTCCGGCTTGTTCAGGATTTTTGCATCAGATCAGCATCAGGGTTGCCACGCCAGATTTCACCATAAAAAGGTAGCTTCAATAAGTTTAGAAAAACCACTATTACGATTAAAAGATATATTACTTATGTAAGCCTTTATATTGTATCAACAGATGTCAGATAATGTATTTATTTTTGCGGGAAATCTTTTATGTAAGAGAGAGAACTGTAAAAGAAAAAAAAATAATAAACCGGTGTAACAATAGACAGCCGACAGGTTACAATATTAACAACAATAAAAAATTCTCGTTGTTGTTGTTTACCTTAAAAATTATTAGCATATATCAATTGAACTATTAACAAAGAATTAAATATAATACAAAAAAACAAATATGAAGTGTACTATTCCAGAAATATCATGGCACAATCGTGATCCTGTTCTTAGTATTGATATACAATGTTCAACAAATAAAAATGTTGATAATGGAATACCTTTTTGGCGTGTTGCAACTGCAGGTGCTGATTCACATGTTTTGGCAAGTTGAAAAATAAAAGAATAACAATTTTATTCATTACAACATAAATTTTAATTGTGATTTATTGTTGTTGTTGTTGTTTTCTTTTTTTATAGATTTGGCATTTGACAGTAAATGAATTGGGAGTTGCATCAATAACATGTGTAGCTGATTTTGATCGTAGTACAAAAGCAGTCAATGTTGTACGTTTTTCACCATCTGGTGAGATAATAGCAACTGGTGATGATGAATCAACAATAATACTTTGGAAACAAAAAGAAGATTCAAACTTACTAATTTTACCTGGTGATGAAAATCAAAATAAAGAACAATGGACATCATGGAAAGCATTACGTGGACATCTTGAAGATATATATGACTTAAGCTGGTCACCAGATTCAAATTTTATTGTATCAGGATCAGTTGATAATACAGCAATTATTTGGGATGTGCATAAAGGAAGACAAATAAGTATTTTAAGTGATTACAAAGGTTTTGTTCAGGGTGTTACATGGGATCCTTGTAATCAATACATTGCGACATTGAGTACTGATCGTCAATGTCGTTTAATTGATTTAACAACAATGAAAACAATAAATCGTGTTAATAAAGCAAAATTACCAACACCAATTGGTCATTCATTAGAAAATAAAACAGTTAGATTATTTCATGATGATACATTTAAATCATTTTTTAGAAGATTAACATTTAGTATTGATGGATCATTAATAATAGCACCATCTGGAATTATTGAATTTCAAGAATCAGCTGAAAGAATAACAAATGCAACAATTGTTTTTTCAAGACATAATTTAAAAGAACCAATTATGATATTGCCATCATTAGATGAACCAACAATTGCTGTACGTTGTTGTCCAGTTTATTTTGAGCTTAGAAATGATGGTCCAATTTCAATGCTCGCATTACCATACAGACTTGTATTTGCTGTTGCAACACAAAAATCAGTTATCATTTATGACACACAACAAATATCACCAATTGCTGTTATATCAAATATTCATTATACTCGTCTTACTGATGTTGCATGGTAAATTTATTAAATACTTATTTAATTAAGTATATTTATTAGAAGCTAATTATACATTTTTAATTTTAACAGGTCATCAGATGGTCGAATTCTTGTTGTCTCATCAACTGATGGATACTGCTCAATCATACACTTTCAAGATGATGAACTTGGTACTATTTATAAAGCTGAAAAATCAATAATTATTAAAAATTTAATGATAAATAAAATTAATCAACAAAAACCAACAGACAACAATAAATTGTCTGATAAAAAAAATCAAAAAGAAGAAATACTTGCTGAATGTCATACAGATGCAATGGATATTGATTCAACAAAAAATGATACATCAAATGTTGTATTTTGTACTCCAAATATAAAAGATAATGAAAAAAAAAATAACGGTAATGATGTAGTAAAGACAGATGATATTTGTGATGGTTCACAAGATATTAAATTAGTTTACAGTGATACATCAACAATGGAAAATACAAATGTTATTACTGATAGTCTTCAAAGAGTGGTAGACCCAGTACCATCAAAAACTGATGATACATCCAGTGTTAAAACACCACCTAAGGATTGTGATTCATCAACAACAAAAACAACACCAACAAAACCACCTGTTGCTCAAGTTTTGTTGAACAAAACACCTCGAAGAGTTAAATTAATAACACTTTCAAGTCCAAAACGAACAAAAAATCAATAATTAGGAATAATCATTAAATTATAACTTTTTTTTTTATCAAAAAAAATATTTTTATACATGTTTAAAAAGATATTAATTACAGTGAAATAATTTAATGGAACAAACATTTATCTGTATTTTAATTTAATTCATAAAATGGAATTAATTTATTGATTGACACATTTTTCAATAATAAAAATTTAAAATTATTCTAAACTGTTGAATAAAAAATACTTTTGATTTCATTTAAAAATTAAAAAACTTACCCACTTGTTTCTTTTGTATCAAACAGCCTGATGTCCAAATGAAGTAAATAAATGTTTAAAACAAATTTGTAATATTTTTGTTTTAAATTTTTAATAAAAACAATATAATTCAAATAGTAAAATTTAATTTGATATAATTTTATAAAATATATTGATATAAATGTATCTGGAAGTTGATTGATATTTAATTTCGATAAAATATATATTTTATTAAAGAGCACTTGGTATTTTGGTAATTTTTATATAAACTAAAAGTGTTGCAAGTTCAAGATCTTCACTGTACTGATTTTTAAGTGGTACACTTCTGTAGCCACTTCGTAGACACTGAATCGGATATGTTGCTTGTCCCAAAAAATTACAATCACCAAATGAATCCTCGTCTTGAACTAAAAATCTAATCAATGCAAAATTTGGATTTAATACATCAAATTCACATGTTTTATTCCACATTGGATTAAATCCATTGTCATTAATTGTTTTTGTATTTAATTTAACACCAGTATCATATTCAGCTCCATAAATTTCAACTTCAACATATGGACTTGCTGGTCCTTTACATTTTTTATGAAGATGTCTTGCACCAATAACAGTCATATGTATATTTAAACCCTCAACATTGATTAATGTTTTTTTATCATGAATATTAAAATAATCATTAAACATAAATTCAGGTTTTAATATATATCCACAATTTCCATTATCACGAAATTTTGCATGATTAAGTTGCATTGATCTATCACCAGTTTGATAATTTAATGCAACCATTTGACATCCAGAATTCCAAAATTGTATTGGATTATAATTTGACGAGTCAATTCTTTGTCCTTTTGGATAAACTCTACTCAATTGTATTTGATGATATTTTATAAAAAATTCATGCTCTTGTTGACACATTAATTTTTCAGCTTTTGTTTCTGGAAAACTACTCATTTCTTGAAATATAAATTTTTTATTATTAATACGTTCATTATCAAATGCAATTGAACGACAATAAATAATTAAATTTGACATTTCTTTAGCAATTCTCCATTGTCTTTCAATTTCTTTATTTTTATTTTCTCTAACATTTGCATATTGTGCTGTTTCTTTAATTGTATTCATCCAATCAATTGCAATATCTTTTGATGGTGTACATGCCTCAAATATATTACACATACTTGGATTATGAATTTTAATAATCCATTCTAACCCTGGTTTATCATTGAATCCAATTTCAACAACAGCGCCAGTTATATCTAATGAACCTTTTTGTAAATTACCCAACATCATTGAATCATTTTTATTAATATTATTATTATCGAATGTATCTCTATCTTGGCATTCAATTTCTTCAACATAATTTGCTGGAAACCAGTGTTGTTTTTTACCACCATAATCCCCTCTCCACCAGCCATCATCTTGTCTATGTACATTTGTTATGATAGCATGTTTGACAAGTGTCAATTCATCATCTCTTCTTGCTTTATAATCATATATTGCTTTGACTGTTATTTTTGATATGAATGATGATGGATCCATATAACCAGGTATACCATAAACATCATCATCATCATCTCCATTATTGTTATTATTATTATCACCAACATTATCATTACCATTATTATTACTATTATGAAAATTTAAGTAATCAATATTTTTACTTATTGGATTACTTAAACGTATTTTTTTATAAAGCGGATGTTTTTCATAATAATTAATTAATTCAACAAGACTTTCAAATTGTATTTCACCAAATGTATAAAGCCTACCATCTAACTTGACACAACAATGTTTAATTTTTTTATCTGCATAAAATGATATTGCATATGTATTTAACTCTTTTTCACTTGGTCTAACTAAAAATGTACCGTCAATTGCTATTTTTTTTAGTATATCCTCAGCAATAGTTCTTGTACAATTATTATGCCACCATTCTTTAGTTTCATGTTTACACGGTTGTGGTACTGGTTCTTTTAATGTTATTAAAAATTCTTGACTTTTTAATGAATTATTACGATAATATGTTATTAAACTATATAAACTATCAAAACAATAACTATCAATTAAATAATATTTTGTTTGTCCCATTATTTGTTTTAATTTAATACGACAATGATTAACTTTATCTTTACGCCAAAATGATAAACAATAATCACCAACAAATGTAACACATTGACGTACAAGAAATGTACCATCACCAAGATATGAATATTTACGTAATAATTCATCAGCTTCTTCTCTACCCCGTGCTAATTTACCATGAAACCATTTTTCACCAAAATGTAATTCATCATTTGATACACTATCTAATTTACGATTAATCATTGTTGTTGTTGTTGCTGTTGATGATGATGTTATTGCTGCTGTTGTTGTTGATGATGATGACGATGTATCATTATCATCATCAATTTCAATTTCTTGTCCTTGTGAAAATGTATCAGTATAATATAAATGTTGACTTGTTAGTATAAAAAAATGTGGATACCAATCACGATCATTAATATCTTCAAGATATAATATGCCATTCTTAACAGTATTACGTAAATCCATTTCTTGATTAGCTGGATTATTTCTAGCAATAAATGTCGTTTCATCAACACCATCTGGTAGCTTTTTATGTTTTAATATTATTTTACATTTTAATGCAAATGGTGATGGCAATGTTGTTTCATTTTTATCAATTGGTTGAGTTAATAATAAATCACCAAATACTTCTTGCATTGCAATAGCCATTTTACGTTGTTGTGGTAATGTACAATTATCTTCAATTGATATTATAACTGGATATTCTGATGTTACAAATGCATGCTCTTTTATTGTTTTAATAACATCAATAAATTTAATTTTTGTCGTTAATGTATGTCCATGAAATATAAATGGCATACCATCCGGTCCATCCCAACAATCAAGTTCAATACAACGACAACCAGAACGTAAAGCACGTACATATGCTTGACAACTACTTTCACTACTTATTTGATCACCCATTAAGTATGTATTGTGTGATGATGCTATCCAATAATGTGATAATGGTTTTGTCATATCTTGTGTTATTGTATCATATTTATTATTCCATATGTCATTTTGTTTTGAATATAAAAATGAAAAAAATTCATTCAATGTAAAATAGGGATCTTGTACATCTCTTTGTGGGTCTTGTAAATAATCTCTCATAAATTTTGATACTTTTTGTGTATCATTTGCAATTGTCATATCATTTTGTTCATTTATTAAAAATTTTTGAAAATCTTGCAACTTTATTGTATTATTATCTGATGAATATAGCAATAACTTTTCCCAATCATTAAAATTATTATAATCAATCATTAATTTATAATATAATAATACAAAGTCATCAAAACCTAATTCTGTACGTTCACGTGTATCTATTTCTTGAAATATTTCACGTAATTTGTTTGTTGATATTTTACAACTTGCACGGGGCATAAAAGATTTGATATCTTTTAATGTTATCATTTCACGGTTGTTTTCCATATAATAAAATTCTTTTCTAAGCCAGCGTTCAAGTTGTACTGGATACGGTGCATTTATTGTATCTTTTACCAAATAACGTAAACCTTTTACCCATAATTCACATTCTTTTTCACTAAAAGCTGAAGCTGATAGGGTTTTTAATCGAAATTCTGAACCATAATAAATAATAAAACAACGAAGATTTTCAATTTTCTTTGAATCCTCTGGCCATTTATCAAACTCTCTTGAAGATTTTCCAACAACAATGTCTTTGATTTCTCTAATTTCAATTGAGCCATCAAATGGACGAGATGTTGCACTTTTAGCCCAACAAATTTGTCTTGTCTCTCGTCTAATCATAAGTGTCTTTTTTTCTGGTTTTTTACGTTGAAAAAATTTTGTTACAACAGTACCTCTTTCAAGTTGGCTTATAATTTGTTCCATCTCCGGAATAATTCCACTCATTTCAATTGTTTTTTTTTATTAATTTTTATAAAACAAAAATATAAATAAATCAAATAATTTTAATTGATAATTTTTTTTTTTTTAAATTAAAACTTGAACAACCTAGAAGTAAAAATAACGTTAATAAAAATAATTTTAAAAAATATTTGCATATGACACGTCTGTGTTTATGGGTGTCTTCTATTAAAATTATTAATAAAATTTTAAAAAATACCTTGTCACACGATTATCACATGATTTATCAACATTTAAAATAAAATTTTAATAAACAATTAAAATAGTACTAGTAAATAATTGTTACAACAATATTTAATAAACGAAAATAGACAAAACAAAATATAAATCTACTTATGTGTCAAACATGTTGCTCCAAAAAAAAAAATAAATAAATAAATAAATAAAAAACACAAACTGTACTTTAAAAAATGAGAGAGAAAGAGAAAAGTATTGATTTGTACATGTGATATTTAATGTACACTATTAAATGTCATACAATGACTAAATTTAATAAAAATCTATCCCATTGGATAATTCTCTAGGAGAATAAATCTGATTGGTTTTTGTTAAATTAATTATCTCAGATCTAACAGAAAAGAAAACAAATTAAATCAAATAATAAGAGTTTCTCTAGATTAATAATAATAAACTTTTCCGCACACACACACACACATATAAATTTTCCAGCATATTTTTCCAAGATTTTCATTAGTGTATTATCCAGCAGCAACGAAATCTCATCTGTGTTTTTTTGTGTACATGTAGTTGTGCATTTGTGTGTGTTATTTACACTTTGATGAACAGAGACAAGATACATATCTAATTTTTAGTTTATTGTAAAAAATTTTAAAGTTAATAATAACATTAACAAAAAAAATTAATAATAATGGCAAACGAAGAGCTTCCAAAAGGATGGGAAAAACGTTTAAGTAGATCCACAGGTATTTATAAATAATTATTCTGTCAATAAAAATCATTTTTATATTTTTGTCTTTCTCAAAATTAAGCATCACAAATCATCATGATTGTCTAAATGCCGATATATTATTAAAAAATAACTACAAAGATAATATTGTTAACATTTAATTGTAATTTGTTTTGGAGTGTATTGTTCAATTATCCATTTATAGTTGAATGAATTGTTCAATTTTGTTGTGTATACTTTTAATTAATACATTGATGTATCTTATGTTTAATGTTGTATTATCAAATGTCAATATTGAGCTTGAAATAATTTTATAATTATTTTATCAATAGGTCAGCATTATTATCTGAATGTTTATACCAAGGAAAGTCAGTGGGATGTTCCAATAAAACCAGCTCAACCAAATGATAACGGAGATGATGGTCCAGAAGAAGTACAATGCTCTCATATTCTTGTTAAACATGCATATTCGCGACGCCCATCATCTTGGAGAGAGCAAACAATTACTCGATCAAAAGAAGAAGCTCTTGATCTCGTCAAAAGTATGATTATTGTAGTTTTTTTTATACATAACATTAAATCAATAAATAACGTATTTATTGTTGTTATTTTTTTATGTTTTTATTTAGCATATCGAGAGCAAATTGTTTCTGGTGAAGCAACATTTACAGAACTAGCATCAAAATATAGTGATTGTAGTTCAGCGAAACGTGGTGGTGATTTAGGTCCATTTGGTCGTGGTACAATGCAAAAACCATTTGAACAAGCAGCATTTGCATTAAAAGTTGGTGAATTATCATCACCAGTTGATACTGATAGCGGTGTTCATATTATTGAAAGAACTGCTTAATTAGTCATGTGGGTCAATAACAATCATCCTAGATGATGAATAAACACAAAACTTTAAATTAAAATAATACCAGGAATAATTGGAATCCAAATGAAACAATAACAAAAAAAATTCAGTGAATTAACATCACATTTAACTACTTGTATTTGCATAAGAATTTTTTTCTTTTTAATCAATTTAATCAACAATTAAATTTTACGTACAATAAGAATTTAATTATTTAAATTTTTTTTTTTTTTTTTTTTTACTATTATATATATATTTTTTAATCAATTGATATTCATTCTACTTTTAATTATTTTTAAATCAATGTTTATGTTTTTTTTTTTTAAATGTTTCAAGTAACCTTGTGTATTTAAATAAAATTTCAATTATGTCGAAATCTCTTAATGAGATAATTAATAATAAAATGGTAATAATATAATAATAATATTTCTAAAAATTATTTTCAAATAATTTTCTAATATTTTTAACATTATCTTTTTTTATAATTATTTTTAAACTGTTGTTGTTAATTCGGGGCAAGAAGAGTAAATCAATTGAAGTGTTGATATTCTTAATGTTTTTGGTACCATATTTTCTACTTGTTTTTTTTCTTTTGTTGGACAGTTGACTAGTCTTTGTACTGTATAAAAAAATAATTAAATAATTAGATAAATTTATTGATTGCTTTTCTAGTCTACATGATATATATATATTTAAAATGAAATATAATTATTCATCACACCTGAAAGTTTGCCATGACTCCTCTAATAAAATTGATTTATATACAATTTATTATCAATTATTATTTTATATTGTTAATTAAATATATTTTATTACCTGACTGAATTTCCAGGTACTTCTTTGTCTAATGAATCCTGATTTGTCAGGGCTTTGTGCCAAATGTCCGAGAGATGTTGCTCTGGAGGTATGAAAAAGCCGCTTTGAGCACTCGATCGAGCCTGTCTCTCTGCCTGAACTTTCAATACAAGTTCCTGATCTTGGCTATTGAATAAAGTTATATATTAATCAACAATAAAAGTATCAAATAAATAATTAACAAACTAGTTAAATTTCAATACCTCGATAATGGTTGATGGTCATTTTCCAGCTGTATCAATGGTAAGTCCCAACCAACTTCTTCGTCTTCGAAGTCCGAACCACTTTCGATGTGAGTGTCAAAAATATTAAATAATAATTTAATTAACATTATTGTTTAATTTAAAAAAAAAATCTTATTTTTATTCACCTGCTGGTTTCTTCTTTGAGATCACGGTAATATTTTATTATTGATTCGCCTTCAGGTTGATTATCCTTATGATAATTCATAATATCTTCAACCATTTTAAAACCTTCTGGACGTACATAATCATCACCTGGTTCTTCAATATCTGATACTCGTATACCAGGTTTATTTTTTCTCAAATTTTTATGCATATCCTGATTTTTCATGTGTACCTTAATCAATAAATTAAACAAATTATTTAAATGAAAAAATTAGTTTTTATATAAAATATATTTTTACATCTTGTGAAAATTGTATCAATTCAACTTGTCGTAATTTTGAATGTACATGTTCATCTGGATTTCTCAATAATTTTCGTTTAATTTTCATCTGTTGCCTGTACCATCTATGAATAATAAATATTGCTTCTTTGTCAGATACACCTGAATTAATAAGTGCTTGACGTGCTTCTTCTTTATTTGCACAATTATCTAATATTTTTTTCAACTCTTCATCAAATTCATAGCCACGATCTTTTCTTATTGAATAACCACGATAATCTAATAATAATTTAAATAAATAAATATATTGTTTAGATAAATTTTTTAAATAATAAATACATACAGCTTTGAATGACAACAGCAGCGTTGTCTTCATTTGATAATTCATCATGATTTTTAATTAAATCCATAATAATATTTTCTTCATCTAAAATGAAAACTTTATTAATTTATTTTTATCATTATAATACATTTAATAATAATAAATAATAATATATTACTGTCTGAATGATCAAGCTCCGATTCAGTTGTTAATTGTTTAGTCAAAATTTTGATACCTGCATGTCTTCTTGCCAACCAACCACGTATATATTTTTGCAATGTTACAATTGCATATGCAAATTGCCATTTTTGTTTTCTGTAATGAATTCTTGCTAGCCATCTTCTAACACATGCTTGAACCATGATAATTTTTTTAGATTGTTCTTCAAACATTTTTGATAAAAATTCAACATGATAATATTTTAAGAAAACTTTTGTTTTTCCAAGTGCCCAACCATCCATTTTCAAACGAATTAAAAGTAAACGACAATTATCACGATTTGCAACGACACTTTCATCATATCCAAATGCTAAAAAGCAATATCTTTTTAAAAAATCAGTAAATGGAATTCGATGAGAAAAGCCATTTTGACGTATTCTAATTGTTTCTAAAACTCCAGCATATTTTAATTGTTTAATAACTTTATCTTTATCAAAAAATTTTGGACTTTTTGTATCATTTGGTTTAATACATCTGACAAATTGTGGTGATCCACCAACCATTTTTTGTAATAAATCCATCAATGAATATCGAAAGTATGTTGATACAGTTTGTTGTACTCTTGATTGTGATGCTAAACTTTTACTTGAATATTTATCTTTTATATTTTTAATTGCATCACCATTTAAACTACCTCTAACATCGTTATCATAAATTGCTGAATATAAATTACCAGTTTTTGTTATTGGACATTGAAATAAAAATCTAATCATATCTGATTGTGATTGTCTTAATAAATTTATAACTTCTGGTGGTATAAAATTTCTATTTTTATCTAAAAATCCATCAGCTTGATAAACAATTCTACCAGCATAATGATTAATTGCAAAACAAGTTGCATCTGATTTTGGTTTGACATAACATTTTGATTTAATATTATTATGAAATTTTTCAATCATTGTTTTATCATTTCCAAATGTTAAACGACTTTCTTCATCAATTAAACTCATTAGCCCCATTGGTTTACTTAACAGAGTATCAAGTACTGGCCTATTATCAGAAAATTCAACAAGATCAACTGGTATACCCTCAGCCATGTATTCTTGTTGTTCCCATGAAAAAACTTGTTGATTAAAATAATATTGTATTTGTTCATTGGCAATATTAATACACAATTGTTCAAATGAATTTTTTGGAAAATTTTCAAAGCCAAATATATCCAATAAACCAATTGACAGTGGTTCTATTTTTGTTGATCTATTAAATGTTAATAAACAATTAATTTGATTAACCATCCAATCAAATAGACGACCATATAATCCTTTAGCCATTGCATCTCTTGATGCACAAGACTCAGCTACTGTATTATTTCGTGTTATTGTTTCACCTCGTGTTACGACTGAGCTTGTTGTTAATGACTCTAATAAATCATCTCTTTCGATTCCCAATAAATCACAAACATTATTAAGTGGCAATAAATCAACAACAATACTTTTATTATCAGTATTATCTTGACTTATTTCTTCCTCAAATAAAATATCACCAAGATGTAATATTGATGATAGTATAGCATAAACAGTATCAACTTGATTATCTTGAAACTCTAATACTTTAAAACAATTTTTAATTTCATTAAATTTTTCAATATTTTCATTTATTGATTCAATATTATTTTTTAAATAACGATTATTATCACGTGATAAATTATTTAAATGAAATTCATTTAATCTACCATCAGCCTCAAGACCATCATATATATAATAAAAAATATGAAAATTTTTTTCACCAACAGATTGTCCAACAACACGAGATTGTTCTAATAAATAAACAGCAATTCTTGCACCAGTTACTTTACCATTTTTGGTCATTGTTAAATCTAAATATTTACCAAAACGTGATGAATTTGAATTAATTCCAGTTGTTGCATTACCAAATGCTTCCATTATTGGATTTATTTGTAATATTTGTTCTTCCAAATTTCTATTTGGTGCTTTTGATAAATAAACTAATTGTTTAAGTAATAAATTTGCTGATTCTGTTTTACCAGAACCAGATTCACCACTTATTATTATTGATTGATTTTTACGTTGATGTAATAGTGCTTGATATGCAGCATCAGCAACAGCAAATATATGTGGTGAATTATCTGATCTTGCTTGACCACGATAACATCTTTGTTCTTTTTTACTGTATAATCCTAAACTCATAAATGGATTTATTGCAATTAATATATCACCAATATATGTATATATTTGTGAATCAGAATAACGATTTTCAAGTTGTTCAACAATAATATCTTCTGTTAATGTATCAAGTACAGCAAGATCATCATAATATATTTTTTTAGCTTGAATTTTTCTATCACTTTTTAATTGTCCATGTTTTGTTGTTACTTCTGGTTGTCTACGTATACGTCCATCATTTTTTTGTCTTTCAATTTCATCAGCAAGTTCAGATTTAACATCATCTTGATAATTTTCAACAGCTTGAAGTAATGGATGATCTTTAAGCTCAGATGCAAATGGACGATGTTCTAAATCTTTAACAAGACATTCAGCAATAAAGTCAGATAATTCTTGACAATGTATTTCTGGTATTTTTAATGTTGGTGGTGGATTACGTGGTATTTGAAATAGAGCACGCATTGGATGAAGTTCAGAAAGTGGTGGATCACCCTCTGCTAATTCAATTGTTGTTATTCCAACTGACCATACGTCACATCTTGAATCATATGATGAATCATACTGTTGTTCACATGCAATGACCTTTATAATATCAAAAAAAAATAATAAAGCTATATAAATCATGAAAATTTTAAATCATTATGAAAGAAAAATGTAAAAAAAAAAAAAAAACAATGAACCTCCGGAGCCATCCAGTATGGGGTTCCAACAGATGTATTTTTTCTTGCAAGTGTCACTGTCAAGTGTGATGATACTCCAAAATCAACAAGCTTAACATCACCTCTATCAGTCAAAAGAATATTATGGCCTTTTACATCACGATGCATACAATGATTATCATGCAAATAAATAAGTGCATTGACGGTTTCACGTATTATATAAGCAATCTGATTATCACTTAAACGGCTTCCACGTTTTTTTAGACCCTGAACAAGATCAGTGACAGCCCCACCTGAACAAAGCTGTACATAAAAACATACATAAATTACTCTAAAAATAAACAATAATCTATGCCTCAAACATTTGTAGTGATTCTTTTTGATAACATTTTTATTACATAGATAATTTTTACCTCCATTACAAACCACAGCTGGTCTTCATCTTGGCCTGGTCGTGACTTGCTCATAAAGAGGCCATAAAATATTGGTATATTTGAATGAGAACTCAAGTCTCTTAGTACTAAAAATTCTTCTTCAATTTCTTCAATGTTATCAGAAAAATTTTCCAATATTTTAACAGCCACACTGTTGCCTGTATTGTTGTCTTTTGCTGAATAAACTTCACCGTATGTACCTTCCCCAATTAATTCCTCAAGAGTAAAAGAGTCATTTGGATCTGATAGAGTATCAAAATCAAGATGTTCACTCAAACTATGATAAGCCATATTTGTACTGGATTCACTGGATCCTTCTGATAAAATTATTTAAATTAAAAATTCAAAATGAACCAGTTCAACAAGAATAACGACGTTAAACTGCCTAACAATGTTGCTTGTAATCGAAGATACCAGGTAACAGCTTAAATTGAATTAGAATCGAGGTCGTGCGACGACGCAAAATTTAATTCATTTATAAAATATAAAACATAAAACATATTGTGACAGTAAGACCTATATACATATATGTATTTATATGTCACTCATTTTTTTATCTTGAAAAAAAAAATAAATTGAACTCTTTCAAAAAGTATGTTTACGTCTTGTTTGTTTGTTGAAAAATAAAAAAAAAATTATCAATTTTGCTGTCGCAAATAATGAAATAAAACATATTTTTCCAATTTCAAATAAATAAAAAAACAAATAAATGAAAAGTTCTGTTTAACCGGCGCTGAAAAAAAAAAACATTGGATGATGACGTAGTGTTTTTTTTTTTAGATTCCAAGAATCCTTTGTTTATGTTTGGTTTTTTTTTTTTTTTTTTTTTAACGTACGATTGAGTCACAGTCGTTTTATTATCACAGTCGTTGTTAATCTTGTTGAAACTGTCAAGCTATTTCTAACAAAAAAATCTATTAAATTAATTATATATTTACTGTCAACTCAAGTGTGATTTTTTTTTGATTGTTAATTAATAAATTAATATTTAAAAATGTCAAAAGAAAATATAGATGAATTATTTGATCAATTTACTC
Source organism: Aphidius colemani (assembly GCA_030523065.1). Lineage (NCBI taxonomy): Eukaryota > Metazoa > Arthropoda > Insecta > Hymenoptera > Braconidae > Aphidius > Aphidius colemani. Next base: position 5,448 of record JAPYYR010001040.1, on the reverse strand, counting down.
TCAAGTAAGTTGAATTTAGTTATTTATTTTCATTACTCTTTGTTGTGATTAAAAAAAATTTATTATTTAATGATTTCTGTGAGTTAATTTAATGATTAAATAATTTAATTTATTTTATTAGGGAATTGATGTCTAAAGAAGGCATTCAATTTGAAATGGGTAATGAGGAACCGGAGCTGGATGATGCATTTAATTACAACCAAGTGGTTAATCTCAGTGGTGATGATTTACTTGCTGAAATAAATATGTATGAATTTTTGGAGGGAAGTACTCAACCAGGAAATGAAGGTTCAATTTCACTTGGATTAAATTTTGAAAAAGTTAAATCAAAACTTGATAATTTGTCTCCTGATGGCAGAGTGAGTGTTTCATTGAAATATTAATAAAAAAATAATTAATAAAATTGATAAAAGCAACAAGTATTTTATTTGTAAACAAATATGTATTTTATTTTTTGTTGTAGATTAAAAAAAAAATAATGCATGAAGGCACTGGTAATGTTATACCAGAAAAAGCTCTTGTTATTATAAAGTACTCTGGTTACTTTGAGGGTCAAGATGAACCATTTGATTCAACTCATGCACGAGGAACAACAGAGAGATATACTTTGGGTGGTACTGAGTTGTTGTATGGTCTTGATGTTGGTATTCAAAGCATGAAAAAAAGTGAAATTGCAATTTTTTGGATTGATTATACTTGTGCATATGGAGAAATGGGATGTCCACCATTAATTCCACCTTGTGGTGATGTTATGTTTATTGTTCAACTAATTGATTACTTGGATAGTGGAACAGTTAATAATTTTGAAAATCTTACTGCTCAAGAAAAAAAATCTTATGTTAATGTTAAACTTCAAGTTAATTCATTATTTAAAATTGCTGCTGATAATTTTAAACGTAAAAAATTCAATCAAGCTGTCAGAGATTACAAACGTATTATTCATAATCTTGAAGATGCTGAATTTGAAAATGAAGAACAAGATAAAGAAGCACAAAAATTATTATCAAAAAGTAGACAAAATCTTGCTATTTGTTATAACATCCAAGACATACCTCGTTTGGCATGCATTGAATGTAATGCTGCAACTCACAAAACAGCTAAAATTTATTATCAGTAAGTATACTTTTATTATTATTAATAATGACTATTTATTAATTCAAATAAAATATGATTATTTAATTTCTAGTCATGGAAAAGCACTTATTAAAATGGGTGAATACTCTGAGGCTTTGACAAAATTAAACAAAAGTCTCAACATTGAACCAGCCAATCAAACTGTCATAAGCGAAATAAACAAGGTAAATTAATTAGTTCATATTGTTTCATTGAGTACTGTAATTTTCGTTAAACTTATATTTGATATTTTTTTTCTTTGCAGGCAATTAAACTTCAAAAAAAATACATGAGAATTCAAAAGGATTTATGGTCAAATTGTTTAGAACCAAAAAAAGCTAATGACGAAGAAAAAGATCAACAACGTGATGCAATGGCTCGAGAATTTGTTAAAACATTTGTGAATGATAATGCAATTCAACGTCAAGAAATACCAGCAGGTATTGATGCATCATTGTTAGAGTTAATTCGTAAACATGCTGCACTATCAGGTATGAATATTGCATCAATTTCACGATTTGACAAAGAAACACGCTATCTTCAAAAACCAGATTACGTCTAATGAACGTTTCTTTGATAAATAAATAAATACATTAGAAATTAGCAACTTTTTTACATTTCAATTTATCAGAGTAGTTAAATAATCACTTGAATTTTTCATTCGTGTTTTTACGTTTAGTATTTTTAAAAGAATTAAATTACTGCCTTTTTTTTTCAACAAGACATTTATATCTTGCAAAAAATATTGATTTCATAATGTTAACAAATATCATTATATAAAAAAAAAAAAAATCAATACATAACTTTTGCCGGGCGAATACGTAAGAAAACGAAAATTATTCAAACAATAAAAATAAATTGTCTTCGTAATAGAGTCAAGTTATTTATTGCTTGAATTACGACAACAGTATCATTTGATTTTTCAAGTTATAAAAATGTCGTTTGACGTTGTAAAATATTTCTCTGTTCTTGGTAAATAAAAACAAAAATTATTTAAAATAAATAAACTTTTTTTGTTATAATATATTTTTTTTCTCAGGCTGTTTATGCCACACAGCTAACACAGCAACATTTCCATTACCTTTTCTATTACAACAGCCTAATAAAACACAAGAAATTACATTCGAAGAAGTGTTTCCCAATTTTCCGATGAATATATTTACAAATTTAGTTGATGATAAAGAATTATTAAAATTAAATTTTAATCCGGAAAATGATGTGTCATTTTATCTCTACACTCGTGTCAATCCGGAAATTGCTTATAAACTTAATATTGGTAATTCGACAAACGTTCAATTGTCACCGATAAATCCAAATAAAATGATTAAAATAATAATTCACGGATGGACTGACAGTTCAAGTGTCAACTGGTTGACTGTTTTTCGATACAATTATTTAACCCGTGATGATTTAAATGTAATTATTGTTAATTGGTCTCCAACATCTATGTTGAATTATCCAACTGCAGTACATTTTGTTCATCCGGTAATAATTAAAAAAAAATTTATAAATATATTAATTAATTTTTCATTTATTTATTTATGATCAATTGATTGTTGTTAAATAGATTGGTCAATACGTTGGAGAACTTGTAGATTTTTTAAGTAAAGAAAAAAATATATCCCTTGATAATTTCCACATTTTGGGACATAGTCTTGGAGCCCATATTGCTGGATTAGCTGGTTATTTTTTATCTGGTAAAATTGGAAGAATAACTGGAATGGATCCAGCAAGACCTGGTTTTGAATCACCAATTCTTAAAAATAAAAAAGAACGACTTGATTCATCAGATGCTAATTTTGTTGATGTTATTCATACTTGTGCTGGAACTGCTGGCTTTATAAAAGCACTTGGACATGCTGATTATTATCCTAATGGTGGAACATTTAGACAACCTGGTTGTTCACCTCTAGTTGCTCGTAATCAATTTAATTGTATTTTAATATTTTCTTTTTTATTATTTTCATGATTATTTATTTATTTAGAATATTGTAGTCATGCAAGATCTTATCAATTTATGGCCGAGTCTATTATTTATCCTGAAGGATTTGTCGCTGTTAAATGTGGCAACTGGAATAATTTTAAAGCTGGGCTGTGTGCTAATAAAAGTAAATCATTTATGGGAGAGTACGTGAGCTGGGAAAGTCGTGGTCATTATTTTCTGGAAACACGATCATCATCTCCATTTGGACAAAGAGTTTAAACACATGAAAATTTTTAATTCAATTATTCTTAAAAAATAAGACAAACTTAAAATAATACTATAAAATGAAAATAAAGTTTTATTTGTCAAATGTAATATTTTTCCAGCTACAAGAACAACACAGCTTATTGGTGACAAAAATAATAATATTAATAAAAAAAACATATGAATTTTGTTTTGGAGTTTGATTATTGATTTTCGTTTTTGGAAAACTATGTAATGAACACAAAAACATTTCCCGGGTTTCCCGAGAGATAGTGTGCATCTCAGTGCATCTCAGTGCATTGGGCATTAGTTTTTGTGCATTTGTGTGTGTCTCTTTCCTAATCAAATGGAAATCTAACAATCAGCTGAGTGCATATAAACAAAATATAAAATTTCCCATAAATACATAGTTTGTCATTTTAAATAAAAGTATTAAACTCAACTTATTTCAGTTGTATAATCATCATCAGTCTTTGAATTTTATAATTAGCAAAAAAGTTTATATTCTCGGTGATATCAGGGTGTGCAAAAAATTTAATATGACCACGATGACACCATCAACAAATGAAGAGGTTATTGAAAAAAAATCAATTTAAACTCCTAAATATCTTAATTACATTATTAACGCTATTTTCATAATTTAAGAATTGAAAAATTTTAGTTATTAATATGTAAAATCAACAAAAATATGAAATCTTGCATTTATCAATCAGCTGTACATGACTACATGGTTTTATTTATTTTTTTATAGATAGAACAAGCTCGTTGCTGCTGCTGTTCTTTTAAAACTGCTGTTTTTTGTTTTTCACTTTATGGAGTTGTAAGTATATAAATATATAACATTCTTAACACCGTACTAAGAGATTAATCTTTTTGATATTTAGATCTCAACTCTGTTGTTACCATTAACAGTACGAGGTCAAATTGGTGGTCAATATGGCGAGTTGAAGTCTCCGAAGGAAGAGCATTCCACCGACAATTCTGATAGGACAATATTGTTTTTAACAGATATGTCCGACTTACATGAAAGGGTTCTGATAAGCCTGCTTTTTATTGCGCATTTAATAGGTTTTATTAGTATGCTTAAGGTTTGTTGAACAAACATCATAATTATTTTGTTATGCTACATATTCTTTTTGTTAATCGATAATTTATTTTTCTTTAATTCTAGAAATGGTTGGGAGGCTTAGTATTTTATGTTGCTGTCCATATAGGCCAGTTCATCATATGTTTTTTTTGGTTGATAAGTGTACTTTCTGAAGATATCAAGTCTCATCTTATGTCACAATATTCATTGGGATGGTATTGCTTCTTTGCTTTGAGTATGTTGAAATAATTATGTTGAATTTTTTTTACTAATAATAATTCTCAGCATTCAAGCTCTAAAATGTTTTCTTTTTTCGTTTTAGTCATGGCAGTTATCTCTTTTTGCATGGTCCTTGTGTTTTGCTGTGAAGTGGGAAACAAAAAAGTGGAACCCAATGAAGAATCACCAAGTACCATGCTTGTTTAGCGATCATCTTTTATATCTCATCTCATCTCAAAAGGTTTTTATAATGACAATAGTATCTCATCTCATCTCAAAAGGTTTTTATAATGACAATAGTGATATAATTTTTATTTTAATTATAAATCAAAATAAAAAACCATTTTTCAAGCAACTTATAATTTTTTTCCAAGAGAAATCATTTATTTTTTCCATCAATAATAATTTATTAATAACTTTTTTCGTTTGTTTAATTATTTTTTTTTTTTTTTACATTCATATTTTATGGAAAAAAAATAAAAATCTACAAATTTAAAAGCAGTTTATGAAATAACTTAAATTTTCTAATTTAATTATTCTCAAATAATAGTACAAACTTAAATTAATATTATAAAATAAATATAAAGTTTTAGTTATCACTTTTATAACATAAAAAAAAAATTTCTTTTCAATAGTAAAATAACGTTTAATAACGATAGTTGAGCATAGGAACTCCAACAACTCCAAGCCCATAAACAGCAAAAACACATCCAGACAATGGTTGTTTTTCAATTTCTGTTTGATTTAAATGTTCTCTAGTTGTCGTGACATAAAGAACATCAAGATTAGGCCCACCAAACGCAACACTTGATACTAAATTAACTGGCATTGGAACTTTTCG
>JAPYYR010001039.1:0-18766 GCA_030523065.1 Aphidius colemani | reverse complement strand
AAGATATAAAAATGAAAAAAAAGAGAGAAATCGATCGAAGATCGTTAACCTGGCAAGGGATCTTTGCCCTTTTTCTTATAATATTTATCTCTTTGATGTTATTCACAATGACAAACACACGAACACACACAGATTTAGAAGATAGAAATGTCTTTTATATTTATTTTCAACATGTGAATCGAATAAAACAGTAATAGCTGTTGCTCATCAAAATGAAAAGTAAAAAAAAATAGAAGAAAACAGCTCCGGGCATTTTCATTCGCAAGGGTATAAAATTATTTGCCACATAGCCAACTGAGTAATGACTAAAATTGTATTTTATTTTCAACTATTTGTGTTATATCGTTCAAAGAATATAATCATTATTTTAATGTGTGTTGTACAAACAATATTGCCACATGAAAATGTACTTTAGTTGAGTCAAGTTTACTTGGTAGCACCGGAGAATTCCATACTTAATTGCCCCCCGTGTATTTACCTGGTTTTTAATAAACTCTGGAATTAAATGGGATGAGTGGTCTTTTACTTATCCAGTCATTTCAAATAGTTGATCTGGTCTCTGTGTAAATATATATTTTTATGCCATCCTATGTATCTTGATTCTATTGATATATTTTAACTGAAAATAATTATTTCTTGTTTTATAAAAATTACGTTCATTTAAGCTGTAATTTTTTAACTTCAAAAATTAAAAATAAATACAAATAAATTGCTGTGGTTTTTTCTTTTGTTTTATTTTATCTGCCGAGTTATCATTTAACATCTCAGAAAATTAATGAGATTAGTTTAATGAAATAATATTAAAAAATATTAATGATAATTGGAGTTGAATTTTTATTATTTTTATTTTCATCTTGTCGTGTATCTTGAGTGTTACATCTTACGTGTCAACTTTATAAAATTATTATGATATACAAAGTATATATTCTTGTTATTTTTTGTTATTATTTTTCCTTTATTTTTTTCTTTTTTTTTGTTTAGTAAATAATGTCATAAACACGTATGAATATTTTTTAATGATATATATTAATTTTTAATCATTTAATTTCTATTCAATAAAAGCCATTAATCATGGTTTTTTTTATTTTACAATTTTCTTTTTTAATATATAAATATATTTTAAGCGTAGAGCAAAACAAGCTTTTAAATATCTTGAAATAAAACGACAAGATTTTTATCAAAAGACAATTTAAAACTGCATTCGCATCTGGGAATCGAGGTTGCATATGAAAATATAAAATACAATTACCAATCTCTCATCGAGTGTATTTTATCAACTATCGAGATAAATAATATAATTTTAATAATTTTATTAATAATATTTCATTTTTTTATTCATAAACACAATGGCCGTTTTAAAAATGTTGATAATATTCCTGACTGATTGTTGTTATTATTTAAATATGGATTGAGTCTTGGGATCTTTCATCTAAAGAATTCAACACGGTGAAAGTGGTACGAAGACTTTCGATATTTTAAGAATAAAAAAATATTTTTCAGACAATATAAAGTATTTTTTGTTGATAATAAGTTTTTAATTTGTTTTTTTTTTCCATTTTTAATCAGATCACTCGTAGTTTTATGTAATCAGATGTAGTAAAAGCAATCAAATTATGGAGAAAAAAAGCGAATAAATTTGATACAAATGATAATATCACCAATAACTGGTGGAAAATTAAATGCTATTGACTCAATTTATCAAAAAATAAGTCAGTATTTTCATAAGATAAACATGTTGAGATACTTGAAATAAATTTTATACAAATTTAAATCTTATATAATATTTAAATTGAAATTTATCAAGATGTTACATGATTATTTCACACAATTTTATACATTATTAATTCACCTGTACAGTTTTAATTTATTTTTTTCTTCGGGTTAATATTATTTTATAAAAAACAATTGTGTAATTTTATATGAAACAAATGTATATTTGACTACTCACAATGTCTCCAATTGGAGAATGAAAAAATCTAAATGATAAAAATACATTTATCGTTGTGATAAAATGTATAATGACACTATCTACTCAAACATCACTGCTAATTGCTATTTTTTTTAAAATTATCATGATATTTCCAACTCAAATGTCTTGAAAAAACTCGTGTTAATTTACTCATATTGGATTTTATTTTCTTTGGACATTATTGTGTATATACGACGTGGCTTTTTCACAAACATGTTGAAATCTCAATACCTCACGGTCAGACAATTTTCATCATTTATTTATATATATTTATTTTGCAATGAGATATTTACTTGAGTCGAGTTAACTTTCAACACTGAAACTAAATACATGTAAATATTTATATAAAAAAAAAACCTGAATAAAGTTATTATTCATTTTTTAAAATTTTTAATTTTTTTCTCATTCTTATGTCACGTTTACCAGTCAACAAATGAATTTTGTTATTATAAATTGTGAAATGATATAAAAAGTCAGGTTGAAATTTGTAAAATTAATCGACTTGATGCAAAAAAAATTACACGAAAAAGTTTATTAGCAAACGACTTATGAGCTTGTTCAATTTTCGATGCAAACAAGTCGGTATTTTTCGACAATGTTTTATTATTTTTAAATACAAAAAATTATACAAACAAACTTTATAATTATATTTGCATGTTAAATTATTACTTAACATGCACCAATTACTTTGACCTTGATTTTCACGCTCATTACTGTAATACTCACTAAAAAAAAAGGAGAAAATGTTTGAAATACCAAAAGAAAGAAGAGAAAAAAATGATTTATAATTTAAATTTGAGCCTGTTTATACATTCAAAAAATAAAAAGTAACTACTTATGTAATAAATAAAAGTAAAACTGACATAATTTTATAATTTTTTTAATTTCAGGATGCGTTGGTTTCGGGGCAACGTCGAGGCACCAAAATTACTCAGTCTAAGTGCATTGCGAGGTGATGATGATACAGATGCCGATACAATTCACTTTCGTTCCAGATCAAGAGGTAACGATTAAAAAAAAAAAATATACAAAATATATATAGATTATATGTAGATTAAAAATAAATTTAAAAAACAATTTCATGCATGTTATTAGTCTTTGATAGACAAAATCAAACATCTTGAGTTACAATTTTCTCAAGAATATATTATCTTGGGAATTGAAATTTGATTCAGTATCCATATGATATAATTATATGTCATTCATAAGTGTAACATTTGACTGAACTGTATATATTAATCGAGGTATATGTGAGAATGAATTTATGTGATGTTTTTTACCTTAACTTTCATGGACATCCTGAGTGACTTGATGTATTATAAAACGTTGAGAAAGAAAAAAATACAGAGATAGAGTTATACGTTATGCTTTGTGAAAACCACACTCATATATGTTTTACACATTCAAATAAATTATTATATTATTACTGTCATCACCGTATGTCATTTTGTCAATTCATTTCTTCACATGAGTTTGCTTGAATCGGGTCTTTAATATACTCTTAGAGTCAGTGAACCAACTTGATGATCAGCAGCATCATGGTATCTTTCAAGTGTAAGCTATTTGCCACATGTCTGATAATGATGATGACTTCCTTTAGTGATGAAAGCATTTAAATCATTATTCATAGACAATTTTATGTTTCTTTTTTTTATTTCTTCATAATACGACTTGATATATAATTTTCCTTTTTGTACTTTTATATGAATTTTTTTACTTTTATTTTACAGATAAAACACCTGTTAGATGGCCACGTAGGAAATCATCAAGTCCAGAATCAGAAAAAAATTGTTACAATGTTCAAACATCAAAAGTAACAACTGAAAAATGTTCTAGTAGTAATAAAAAAGATAAAAAAAAAATTCATGAAGAAAGAAAAAAATTTTGTGAAAAAAAAAATCCACTATTAGATAAAGTTAAAAATACAAAATTAAGTTTTTTTAAAGATAAAATTAATAATGATGATGATAATGATTCTTCACAGTGTCATTCAATGTGTGATATTGAAAAATTAGAATTAAAAAGAACAGATTATCGTAGATCAGTGTGTGAAATTGATTTAAAAAAAATAAATGATAAAGAAAAAATACAAATTAAAAAAAAAATAAGATCAAAATCACATACAAGAATATCACAAAAAAAAAATATAGATGATAAATTTAATTTTTTGGGTTTTAGTACATCAACAAATACATCATCAAATAAATCCTGTTGGTCAAAAGATGATAATGTAACATCAACAAGTCCACCAAAGACACGTAAAAGTTTTCATGGTCATAAAAATTTTTTAAAAGATTATACTGGTTCAAAGAAAACAATTGACATTGATAATATCGATGATGATAAAGATCAATCATTAAATAGTAGTACATTAGTTGATAGTCCAAGTCAATCAAGTTGTCTTGCTTCAAAATTTCGTGCAATGCAAGATCGTTATATGAAGAGTTCAACAAACAAATTAATTGCTAAAATATATCGTAAAGATGTTAAAGACAATGATAAACGTAGACTACGTAGTTTTTCATATGGTGCATTACCAGGTTTAGAAGAATTACGTACAAATCCATTATTTGAAGATCATGAACAAGATGATAATGATTCTGGAATATTAGATAGTGGCTCAGCTACAAGTTCTCTGTTTGATGACAGATGTGGTAGTGGTGCTTCTGGATTAATAACAAATGATTATTCAACATCTCAAGTTTTACCAAAAAAAACAACATCATCAACAGCATCACCAACGTCATCATCATCATCTTCGTCATTTGATTTAGAACAAAATCAAAGCTCAAAAACAGATATAAATAATTCTGAATATTTAAAAAAAAATAAAAAAGATGTACATAAAAATTATTCTAAAATGACTGTACATAATTTAAGTCTTGGCATTGAAAAAAATCCATTAAATACAATTTATAATACGAAAAATAATAATAAAATTCAAAATAATGAAAATAATTTATTTAATAATGAAAAAGAATTAAAAGTTGTCAGATCAAGTTCATGTACAACTGAAACAATTGTATTGAAATTAAAACGTGAATTTTCTGATCAATCATTAGGAATATTTATTGCTAAAAATAAAGATTTAAGTGATGGTTATTTAGTTGCTCATGTTGTACCAAATGGTCTTGCTGATAAAGAAGGAACACTTAAAATTGGTGATGAAATATTAATTGTTAATGGTAAAAGATTAAGGGGACTTGATATGTCAGAAGCAAGATGTGTACTTGGTAGTGGTAATACACCTGGTGATGTTGATATTGTTATATCAAGATACATTAATATTGAACAACCAAAAAAATTAAAAGAAAGTAGCGTTGATTATGAAAATATATCGATTGATAATAATAAAATTATTATTGATCCAATTGATTCACCAAAATCACATTTTAAAAAAAATCATTCAAGACATTATAGAGATAGAAAAAATGAATCAGCACGTTCAATAAATTCAGATAAATGTCGTCTAACAAATGGAGGAACATCACAAATTTCAACAAATTTTTGTACTCTACCTAGACGACCAAAAAGTTCTGTAACGACATTTCACACTGTGGTATTTGAAAAAGGTCTAGGTAAAAAATCATTGGGATTTACTATTGTTGGTGGTAGAGACAGCCCCAAAGGAAGCATCGGTAAGCTAAACTTGAAAATATTTTTAAATCTTTTATATAAACATTCTTTGATATTTTTTCCTTATTTTTTCTCAAAGGTATCTTCATTAAGTCAGTCTTACCGGGTGGTCAAGCTGCTGAAGATGGACGATTGCGTGCAGGAGATGAAATTTTAGCAGTAAATGGACAAGTTTCTCATGATTTAACACATCGTCAAGCTGTACAATTATTTAGAAATATTAAAAGTGGTTCACTTGCTTTACATCTCTGTCGTAGAGTCAAACAACGTGATGCACAGTAAGAAACAACTTCAATATTATATTTATAATTAATATTTTAATTAACATAAATAATTATTTTTTATTTTTATTTATTTTTTAGATCAATCAAGGCTAAATCATGTGCTGATTTATTAACAGTTGATGGTTAATATGGCTTTTTAATTTGTACAAAAACAAAATAAACAAATAAAAAAAAATTGTATATATGTAAATTCGCTGATAAATCAATTAATAAATATATATTTACAATTATTTAACAAAAATATATAAATGGTGTATTAAAATTTTTTAAAAATTATTATATTTTATTTATCATTTTAATTTTTTAAAAAACAATTTCAACAATTTAACAATCTATTATTTATTTTTTATAAAAATTTCTAGAAAAAATTGAGTAAAATTAAGACACTAAAATATATGTATGTATATTATTTGTCTAAATTGTAAAATAAATTAAATATAAAGTTTTTTTTTTTTCTTTTAAAAGCAAGACTAGAATCTAAAAATTATCAGTAAGTCTGACAATCGGTAGGTGATTTTGTAAAATGGAAAAATTCTCAGTAAGGCGCTGATTTCAATGGAGTCTTTGGATACCTAAAATAAATAAATAAATTAATTAATTAGCTAATTAATGATAAAATTAATAAATAAAAATTAATTATATTACTTGTGTCTCCTCACGAAATTTAATACAACAACTCCTTCTCTGACAGCCTTAAAAAGCTCAATGACTTCTTGATGAGTACACCCTCTGAGTTGTTTACCATTGAGACTGAGAATTTCATCACCTAAAACATCAAACAAAAGTAAATAATAAAATAACAAGAGCCCAGTATGTTTAAGCAAAAAATAAAGTAAAAAAAAACTCGTATAATCTTATCGAGTTAAGTCGTGACAGCACCCTATTCATCAAATTGCGACTAACAAATATGTACTCTGTCGTCCATCAAAAGCTTTATGAAGAATAAAATTAGAAAAACAAAAAAAAACTAAACTCTCACAGAATAATATTTATAAATATTTTTTTACGAAGGCAAAGCTATGCGTATTGAATTCTTTTTTTAAAATTTGTTTGTCTCTTGATTTTGTCTGTGGTATTTTTTGAAAAAATAAAAAATAAATATAAGGGTCGTTGGTAGACTGGTACCACAAGTTATTTCTAGATTCACGTCTGTTATCGTTGGTTGCTACTTATATATACCAAAGGTATGAGCCCGTTACAAAAGCATATACGAGAAAACAGCTCTTGGCATTCACAAGACCGTAAAAACAGGCCGGTTTTATGCTGAAACTTGAAACTCAACCACAAGATAAAAACAATAATAAAAAAAAAATATATATTTATTGCAAAAAGCCAGATGAATGCGAGAAAAAAGATGGGGAAAAAAACATTATCAATTTAGAAAAGTCATGTGTATTGTGTTGTTATAACATCAACGAGGTATAACATCCAGAAAAAATAGGCTAAAAATACATTTCTAAACAATAAAAAAATACAAGATAATAAAACAATGCTTATAGATGCTCGTCTCGTTGGTTTTTTCAGCTTAACAATTCTGGATTTGTACGAGTGAATGTTTGGGTGTGAATACGCGAAAGCTACGTGCCAATTTTTAATTCACGTTTGAGGCATTTTAAACTTGCTTACGAATTGTACTGAGAAAACGGTTGTTCAATTTGATTTTTTTTTTTTTTTATTATAAATTTATTTATCATCAGAACTTTTGTGTTTCTATGTTTCTTTTTGCTCTTTTATTTTTACCAGCAAGCAGAATTTGATGTATAAAATCGCGTGCCAATAAGTTAACTCCTACTTTAAAAATAAAATGATAAATACCCGAAGATCCATGTAAGAAATTGTGACTTCCTGGACACGATTGAACTTACAGTTTTTAAATTTATACAACAAGAATTGTATAATTTTAAACTTGTCAATCAAGTTGGTAAATTAGTCACCTTGTCTGACAGTATCCGTTTGACTTTTCGTTTCCTAGTCACGTAAAGTAAATGCTCTACTAACCGTGATATAGTCCATACAGCAAATAAATAAATATAAACAAAATAAATCAAAATACAAAGTTTGATTTTAAAAAAGAATTGAATTTTTACTTTTTTTTTTACTGACAATTCTGGACAGTACAAGGAAATTTAGTTTCACTACTTAGTGGCTCCATACGTATTGTTTTACCTTTTTAATACAAAAAAAAAATTATTTACTAATCAGAGAGAACATTTAATTGAAATACAATAATAAATGGAAATAAAACCTCAATTTTCTAATAGTTAAAACTATTTTTTATCTGTTTTTTGTATTTAATAGATAAAGCAATACGTATGAGGCTACTGAGGAAAATCGAGTTTACTCGTATTGTAAGGCAGCTCTATTCGCTACATTGTTTTTATTGTGTCTCATTGGTTATCCAACTGGCTGGACACATCAGAAATTATCTATCAATAAATTAAATTCACTGTCTTCGAGTAAAAGCCATTAATTAGCTCAGCTGATTAAAATATTTCTATGTTTTCTTGAAATGGATAAATTGAAAAATAATACAGAACAATCCAGAGTCTTCAAATAAACCAGATTAATTCAGAAAAATAACAAAGTAATCCAGTGAAATATTTGCATCAGAGCTTTGGAAATATAATAAATGAAAAAAATACCTTGCAGTAGTGCTTTTGATGCATCAGCTTGTCCACCAGGAAATATTCGTCTGACGAAAATTCCCATTTCACCACGAGGACTGTCACGACCACCTACAACGCTAAATCCAAGACTTGGTTTTCCATTTCCTTTTTCAAATTTTGCAACATGCTCTGTTATATACTGATCACCAATATCTCCCATTGAGTCAACTGATTCTTTACGATTTTTTACTGTGCAAGAAAGTGACAGATAATTTGGTCTTTTTCTAATTTGTTCACTACTGTTTTTGATTGATATTTTTTCTTCAGACGTGACAACGACATTTTCATTTTTATATTTTTCATCATGCTGAGTTATCTCATGCTGTGAAATGTCTAAAAGATTTTTGTGTATATATTCCTTAGAGAGTATTGTTGTTTCAGTTAATCCTTGAGGCAAAATCTCTTCATAAGCTGTTGTTAAATGAATTTTTAAACTTTTAAATGATTTCAAAAATTCCTGTACTTCTTCTAGGGTTTTTAAGGCTTGTAAATCTTTTCCTTCTACCTCGACAATTTCATCACCCAGTCTTAGCCTTCCATCTCTGTTGAAACATAAAAATAGGATAAATTTTTAAAAATAATATTTAAAGAAAAAAAAAAAACAAAAATGACATTTACCTGTGAGCAATTCCATCTGGCTCCAGTTGAACAATAATATATTTAATTTGTTCCTTTAAATTTTGTTGTGCCAATCTAATGCCAAGACTTTCATTTGGATATTTTTTATGTAGACAAATAACACGAGAATGTTTAATATCATTTGGTGGTTGAATAATATCACTGAGAAATTTTTTTTTATCTTGTTGAAGTCTAATTCTATGTGGTGCAGTTACACAAATTTGTGGTATATTTTTGTTACATTGTAATGTATCAATTGATCCTTGATGTATACTTGGTAACATTCTACCAGATGAACTTTGATGCCATCTCAGGCCATTGATTCCATCACCAATATCAGATGTAATTTGTGTTGGTGATTTTATACCTTTAATACTCAAATTATCCAATGAATTATTTCGACAACTTCTTGGTGTTGAACTTCTAATTGGTTTTTCAATTTCTGAATCAATTACACTATTTGTATCTGAACTATCTGTAAATTTATTATTAGATAATTCATTTTCATAATTAACGGTTGATTCACCACGACCAGGACCATCACTATCATAACCAGATTCATTTGAACTAACATAGTGTGATGAAAGTCTTTGTTCAGAACATGGTACTGAATTACGACGTTGATTTCTCAATGTTGCAATAACATCAAGCTCTGTACTTAGTGAAAATGTGTCAGATAATCTGTAATCATTAACTAAATTATAATCTGAGGTTTCATGATTTGATTCAATTAATGTCGGTGGTTTATTACAACTTGAATTTTTTATAAATTTACTGTAATTTATTTCATCAGAATTATTATTTATATTTAAATCACTTGGATTAAGACTGTATCTTTTTGTTTCATAATTTTTATTTTTTAAATTATCATCAACACCACGATACTCAGCATATGAATTTCTACAATATTTTAAATTTAATTTATTTTTTTGTTCATTATTACGTTTTCTACCAAGTGTTGTTGTTCCATCATATAATTCTTCAATTTTTAAAATTGGAAAATTTTCTTCAGATGTTGTTTTGAATAATCTGTCTTCTTTACATTCATTCTTCATTCGTTCTTCTGGTAAAACAGATAATTTTGATCGTAAAAATGCATATGGAAAATTTGTTTTTTTAACTTCTTTAAAATCACAACTACTTGATTTACGTAAATTATCATTTCTAATATTATTAAAATCACAAGCAACAAAACCAGATGATGATAATGATGTGTAATTTGTTAATGACACACTACCCAATGATGTTTCATCAAACACATCATCACATTCTTTATTTGCAAGATTATCACATGACACTGTTTTGATATTACGATTTGAAATTTGTAAATCAATACCATCTGATGGATCATCACCCTTAACATACGTTGGACTTGTATTCAATTGTGATGTACTACAACTTCTGAATAAATTATCTTTTTCTGATACGTTTATTCTATCATCTATGCTTGATGAACATCTATTTCTCGTTGAATTCAACATACCAGTTGAACCCATGCGAATAAAAAATGATTTAAATGGTGATGCTGAACGTTTTGGTGTTATTTTTTGTTCATTTTTTCCAAAATGATTTGTATTATTGGTATTTTTATTATTATTATTTAAGACATCATCTTCATTCAATGTAGATATACTTTCTCTTGAGCCACATTTACGAAATGATTCAATTTTTTTACTCATTTTTCTTCCCCAAACACTTAAATGACCTGTAAAAAAAATGAATTTAAATATTTTAAACGAATAAACTTGAATAAAAACGTTAAGCATAATAGAGATCCAAAAAGTTTTGGCTTATGTTTATAGAGCATCTGAAGGGGGTTTCAAAGAGATGCAAAAGTTATTTCAAAAATTATTTTCAGAGTCCACGTTGTTGCCTATTTCATAGAATACCCATTTAAATGCTCTGTAAACGTAGGCCACATCTTTTTCAATATCTATACTGTTAAAAGTTGAAAAAATATTTATTAATTTCATACAAAGCAATCTTTTCTTTTCATACATAGCTCATATTACTACGATTATCAATGAAAAAGAACGAATTTTAACTTGGGTACTGTTTATAAGATATCTTTGATTGACCGTTTTTATCCCGCCAATTCCCTTACCCAAGTGACACCCAGCCATTTTTTTTCAAAATGAAAATCAAAAATGGTAGATTCACACCTTTATTTCCTGGACTAGACGCGTACGAGTGAATTCTTTTGTTGTACAAATCTATCATAAATGCTGTTTGACGAGAGATCAATTCTCTTTTTGGTTCTGCATGACCATTATTGATGATGATGGAGAATTAATGGTGCCATCATGAAAGAATTTCTCTACCATTTCTCCAACCATGAGCCATTTTTATAAAATGATCGAGAAGTGACGGAGAAAAGTCAGAGAAATATTCCTAACAGGGGTGTCTTTGGATCGAGTGATTTAAAGGCCGCAAGACGAGTTTACATCAAACGACAAATTTTGAAATAGCAATTATTTAATATAGTTGGATAAATAATACACTTGACAATGTACAATTTAACTTTTCACTTTTTAATCATATTAATTCACTGAATTTTTATAATGATGAGAAAAAAATTTATTAAAATTACGAAAATAAAGGTCAAGTGAGAGTCAATCATGACAACAGTTTTTTTAACGATTTAATAAATTTTTATTATTGTTAATTTAAAATAAATTATAGTATTTTTTTTTTTAAAATATTAAATATGAATTTTGTTGATAATAAAAATCATAAAAATTTAAAAATTTCATCCTTTCATTTATTATTATTTTGAATTGTTTTTTTTTTTTCCTTTTTTTTATGACTCAATGCTACCACATCCTCAACTTTTGAATAAATACAAATAAAAAAATCATGAAAAAATGAAATCATGTTGATGCTTTTACAACCTGAATTCCCAAAGAAGAAATATTTAAAATTAAAAAAAAAAAAGAGATCAAATGCTCTTTTGTGTTTGACGTATATATTTTTATTTTTTAAGTTTACTTTTATTATTATTAAGGGCCTAAATACTGGGACTAACGGATCATCTGTCCAACGATATTGTCAGGCATCTCAGGTATGAGTACACATGTTTTATTTAATTTATAAATTTATTTTTTGTTATTCCAACTTTCCAACACCTACACGAATTTCATCTTATAATTAACAACCCAGTAGATGAAAAGTACTAAATATATTATTTTTTGTTTACCTCAACGAAGCTGATTAAATAAATTCTTTAATATTTAATTACAGTAAATTTATAATTCTTGACATAAATATGTTCTTAAAAAACTACTCTCTTTTTGTATTTATCTTATTTTTATTTCATCATCAACATACCCAAAAAAAAAAGTACATAACGATGCGTTTAACATCCCGTTTTGATGACTTTTATTATGTTGAATTGTCGTATATTAGTCAAAAAAAAAAAGCGCAACAATAAAGCTCAAAGATTTTGTGCCAATGGCTTATATTATCTTAATAAAATATTTGCGAGAATAAAATATCAACACCAACAATGACATGCTGTTTATTACGTCAATAAATTTATTTATATATTTTTGTTAACAAATAAATAATCCGTGCATCAAGCAAGTCTCATTGGGATGATGTAAGTGGCAACAGGACTATATACAACATCAATTCACGACACGAAGATGACTGCATTAGAGTTCATCTCGTCGTTTTATCTGATGTTTGTATTGAAATAGAGAAACATACGTTCGATGACTCCAAAGAAAAAAACTCCCTGAAGCAACGAGCAATGCCTCCTCACTTGGGATATATCTACGCTTCGTCGTAAATCTCGTAATTTTTTTAAAAAAAATATCAACACGCCAAACGATGAACATAATAGTTTCCGGTTTTCCCGGCCAAGGACAGTTTCATGCTTAACAAGAAATAGATGATAGGGTAAATGTCCTGAACGAGTTTAAGGTATAGATAGATCGCGTGACTTCTATACTTGTAAAATCAAAGTTTTATTTTTTAATTTAAAAAATTTTTTTTTTTTTTGTTTTTAAATTTATTCAAAAATTCAAAAAAATATATATACATTTATTTATAGAATTTTAAGTGATACTTTATTATCAATCATTATATAAATAATTTTATTTTACGCCGAGTTAAATGATATATATTTACAAAGTGGAAATATTTTTCAATCGAGGATTTTTTTTTCAGCATATTTGTGATTCCTATGATTTTAATTAATTAAAAAAATTAATAATACGAAAAATAATTTAATATAATTCTAAAAATTCAAGTGTTTTAATGAAGAATTTATTTTTATTTTTAATTTGTTTTTTGGTGAATAATTTTGAGAGATTTGAACGAAATAATTTGACGATTTTACTTGTGAAAAACCTGTAACTTTATGATAATAAGAAAAGTAAAAAATATAATAAAACAAATGTATTATAGATATATTTTTTATAATTTATTTTCATGTTGAGACAACGAACCTTATATAAATTCACATAAGAGTGTGTAATCATCAGTGCGTTGCCATTCTTGGAGCTGCACTTAGACTCGACACGTGATAATATTTCTATGCCTTAACACTCGAAGAAAATAGACATATATGTATAAACTCGTACAAATAAATATAAAAAATAAGTTGAAATTAAAAAAAAACATAGCGGCAATGTAATCCAGAATAGCCCGATCGTTCAAACGTTCACCGATTAATTTACATATATTTTTTATTTTCACTGCGTTCATGTCGATATCGGATGATGTGGCTACCGGTTTTTTTCATTTTTTTTTATCTCACTATAGCCATTCCACTAGCTGGCTCTTTGAAATTAAAATAACGAATAAAAATTTAAGAAAAAAAATCTGATATATCTGATAAGATCAAGAAGAGAGACGAGTGTTTTGTATTTTAATATTTTTATTTGATGACGATGGGGTCAAGTGAATGTAATTAAATTGTATTTTAATGTACAAACTTATGTTGTCAACAAATAAATACATAAATATCTACGCAATATATATATTTATTGTATGAAATTGTTTATCAATTGTAAATTTTATATTTAAATATTGTTTTCATCAGTATGGAAGATCAACAACCGACACTTTTATGCAGCATTCCATTGAAACACATTCATTTAGCTTTGGAATTTGTCATGTGGGTTGTCAATTTATCTATTTATTTTTACATTTACAAAGACAAGAAAATTTATAATTCTTACCTCGATGTTTTTCAGGCTCATGTTCAACTATAAAAGCTGGTACAGCCATGACTGTTTGATAATCAGTGTCAACTTTGATGTTTTTATTTAATTCATTTTCATCTGGTTGCATGAGATTCATTGATGATCCATCACCAAAAACATGTCTGGCATATTTAAATCTTGAACTATGTGATGGATTTAGTGGCTGATTAAATTCATCTTGTGAAAAGGATTTATTTTTAAATGGTTTAATGTCCAAAGGTATTTGTGATAATGAAGTTTCATCATTTTGTTTTCTCGATTTTCCCAGTCGCTTAAACATGATCCGAGTATCTGAAAAAATTAATAAATTAAATTTTAACTTTTTTTTTTAACCAATCAACAATGTCATTTTTATATTAAATAAAAAGATAAAAAAAAAAAATTTAATGATGACATGTGTGTCTAATAAACACAAATATATTTTCATTTTTAATCGTCACATAAAAATCTTCCTAGATGTGATAATTTCAGGTTCATTCACTTTGATAGTTTGATGTTTACATACCAAAAGAAAACGACATCTTGAACGGTTGTAAATTTATATAAGAATACACACAAGGTGTGTGGATAAAAATAAAATTTGTTTGCCCCTCAGTAATTGCATTCGCATGTACACTGCAATCTACTTTATTTTTTATTTTTATCCCTGACATTCAACGTGTCTTTCAGCTATACACTTTAATTTTTTATTTAATAGAAAAAAAAAAAAACAATTTCAACCCAATTATTTATTGAATTCATCTCTGTATAAAATGTGGTTTTTTTTTTTTTTTTTGTTAATTTCCTTTTTATTGGAATTTCATTCTGAATGAAGCGAAGTTTATTATTGATGGATGAAATTCATCATCATCATGATCAACAAATACATTCATCAGGAAGTTTTGTAAATAAAAAATTACTTTTATTTAAAATTAATTTTGTGGATAATTAATTTCTCTTATTCAACCTCCATGAAGGCTATCAACAATTTAATTTCTTGTCAAGGACTTTTGCTTTTAAACGTGAATTCAATGCATCATGTAACGTAAATACCATAAATACATGAAAAAAACCAACACACACTCACATTTTTGACCTCATTTTTCATCAACTGGCTACGAAAAAATGAAAAGATTATGTCATCCAAACTACAAACGATAAATTTATTTTCAATTTATAAATTTATTTATTTTTCTCTTTCTCAGTTGAGACAACCACTCAAAGATTTACGTTTAAAATCGATCGATTAATGTTGAGAACAAGTGAATATAAAGATAGAAAGGAATCAATCGAAAAATAAAAAAAACTATAATACAAGTCTTGAGGTGGATCAACTTGATTTTCAGAGCCTCTAATTAACTGTCGGTGTTCACCATGATTTCTCGTGAGACAAACGGGATATAATCATTCAACTCTTTCCAAAATTAAATGAAAAAAAAAAGTGGAAAAACCGTTGATCAATAGGAACCAGCTGTTCTAAAAAAATAATTTTGTTTAGTCGACATATATTTTCAAATACAAAAGAAATTCAAATACAAAACACGCGATAGTTGAATAATTCAAGTTCCGTTAAAGATGTTACCACAATTATACCATAAAAAATAGATAAAAAATAAAATTAAAAACAACTTTTTTAAGTATAACATTTTGTGTGATAAAAATATGGCCTTAAAATATATTACCATATATATTTCCGGAGAAAAATTAAATATGAAAAATGTAAGAAATAACCACGAGTCATCATGAAATATATTTTTTTTAGTCAAATAAAAAATAGTATTACCCTCACGCACCTGTTCTTCACGGTTATGGTGTACCGAGGTGAGATTTATCACAACTCTTATTATTAGTTTGTCGTTCTTTTCCTTATTTTTTCTTATTTTTTAAAATATTATTTTCATTTTTTTATCTTTTTCATTCTTAACCCTTCACATCCCTCACATACATTGTACATAATGTAATTTTTTTATTGAAAAAAAAAGACACTTAACATGCCGTTGCAAATAATTTACAGTCACAAAGTTAGAGCTAAGTGAAAATAATAATATATACGTTGGATAAAATGTATTTATTCACAATATGAATATGTACGAATGCATCTACAATGTATACACATTATTGCAATTATTATTTATTTATATTTTTTATGTTTATCACAATTAAGCATGTAAGCAATTACTCTGATCACAACTTTCAACGTTCACTTTCAAAATTGATAAATAAAAATCTCAAGATCAAAAGATGAATGTTAATATTAAATATTATTCAAATGATTTTTATGATAATTGGATGTTTCAAAGTAGTATATTATGTACCTACTTCATGTACGAGTTATGCACACAATATTTTTTGACACGAGGTTTATAATACGAACGCTAATATATCCCGAAATGAAATTTTTGAGTCTTTTGAGCATCAAAATAATTATATGTAGCCCAAAAAAAAGCAAGTCAAGGGCAAGTATTTAGATAAATAAATAAATAAAACTGAAAACGTAATTTTTTGAATGATGCGATTCTTATCACATGACCACGCAGCAGTTTTAAAATGCATCAGAATTTTATTTGGATAATAAGATAAAGTTGAGCAGCATGAATATTCAACTATACATAAATCGTTTTCATACGAACTCAATATGAGAAGGATTGAAAGTTTGGTCCCAAGTAGTTAAAAATTATTAGCCCTCAGTAAATGCGATTTAATGACGAAATGAAATTTTATGGGATTAATCACTGACCACTATAAGTCAACGGATTCATGGTATTTTTCCCGAGTCGGATTTCCCGAATTGCTTTTTTCCCGAATGAACTTTTTTCCGGAAATCTGAAAAATAATATTTGGGATTTTTAGTTCGGGCAAAATTTATTCGGGAAAAAGGTCATTCGAGACAAAAGCCGTTCGGGAAATTCGAATCGGGATAAAGAAAATTGAGCTCTTCTACCGAAGTTATGATTTGACTGTTCAAGTAAAAAGAGGAGTAGGAATTCTCCTATTTACATTACTATAATTGCGAGTAAAACACACAAAGTAACAACTACGATTGGGAAAAAGTTTATAATAAAATTTCAATTTTAATTTTTTACAAGTATTTGTTGAACTACAATCAAAACCCTTATCACTACAATCAACTACAATTCAAGATGCGTCAAATTAGCCTACCGATTAGCCTAACGATTTTTTTTTTTGACAACGGGCGGTTCCAGGTTCACGGAGGTGCTAAAATATATCAACCCTTGCATCAATCTAACAAGGGTTAATATCTACAAATGTCATGTCAAATTATTCTGACATTAATCCCATGCCGGAGTAATTTCTCCGACAATGGGCCAAAAACGGAGAAATATTTCCGCAAAAGATAATCTCGTTTGATGTTTTGATCAAAATTAGTGTGAATCAAGATTGACTATCAAAATCAGCTTTAAAAATAAAAATAAAAAAACAATTTTACAAATAAAAATACAATAAAAACTTGAATCATTTATAAGAGAAAAAAAATCAATAAATGCGTGAAATTATTATATTATTTCTACAAGTGCACCTGTTGATAAATAAATTGCGTAATAATCGAGTCTTGACCTCAAGAAATTCCATATTCACTTTCACTTGCACACCTACTCGCATATAAACTTGTAAAAATTAACCGAAAGGTATAAATGTATACATATAAGAGAGAAAAAAAGATGAAAAACGAAAAATTCAACAAATAAAAAAATATTACATAAAAGAATGAGTGAAAATTTGGCCTTTTGGCAACACAACTTGCTAGAAAAATATTTTTTTTTCTTCTCGTATTTATATATATGAACAACATTGGGGGTTGACCTGAGAGATATACCTTCAAAATTTATATATATATTATAATGAGAGACGAAGCTGCGGAAATAACCACAAGGCGAGACTCAAAGTTTAAAGTTAGAGTTTCAAACGTGCCGCATAATTTTGTTTCACGCTTATATTTTCTCGCTCTATATAGAGAAATTCCAAGACGCCTTTTAAAATGAATATTTTGCTACTGCCATACACCCATGTTTTATCCCTCACAGTGAAAAAACCGACCTCTTACCTCTTTAAATTCCCCTCAACACTCGGAGGAAGTACTCGATTATATATATTTTTGTTTTTATTTTTAATATTTATTTTTATATGAGAAAAAAATCTTTTTGAATTAGAGAGAAAGACTAGTTGGAGCTGGATATTCAAGTCTCGATTAGGTAGAAGATCAAATTAAACAAGCCAGGGGGTTTAGATGAGGGGGTGGTTCCAACTCCCAAAGGAAAGACGAGAAGGCTAACCTCAAGATCCTTCGATCAAACAAGAGCTGGTCTTGCACCTGTTCTTTTCTCGTGGCATTTTTTTTTTTTTTTTTTTTTTTTTTTTTTTTTTTCTTTTTTTTTTCTTTTTTTT
>JAPYYR010001038.1:0-20838 GCA_030523065.1 Aphidius colemani | reverse complement strand
ATATTAACGTTATTTATTTATTAATTAAGATGGAAATTACAAGTTTTATATATTTACTTCCCGAACGGATTTTTTTATACATAAAATTGTTTTTTTTTTCTTTTTTTCTTCTTGACATTTTTATTTTATTTATTTATTTTTATCAAGTAAATATATATTACATGTATAAATATTTTTCAGTGTCACCTGGCACGTGTGTACATACATTTATATAAAATTTATCGGTTATTATTAATTTAAAAAAAATAAAACGATGGAAAATATTTTTTTTTTTCATTTTTTCAATTCAAAAGATAATAATAATAATTTTAAGTAAATAAAAAAAATCACACAAGAAAAATACGTTAAATATTATATTTTTTTTTTTACTATACGGTTCAGAAGTTATCTTTTGAATTTAATTTTCGATCAAGGACGATAGCTCCATGCATTTTTTAACATCATCGTAACACACCGCGCATCTCTTTTTTATTCGATTCAATTTCCTCGTTCTCTCTCAATATATACGCATATATAGATATATATTACAAATATAATTTACAATGTTGGTATAAGACGTTCATACCATAACATTACATACAATACCACACCATATACCATATACACCATAATAAAGAGCGTTGATCCTGAGATAAATCGAGCAAGTATATCGTCCATTGTTTTTGTATCCATTGAATCTCTAGTTTAACGCTTTCCTCAATGACTTGTTGCATAACATAAAAAATACATAAAATAATAAAATTATTTCTTAAAAATGTACCCAATTTTATGAGAAAATAGTTTAGTTTTATTTTTTAATTAATAAATTAGCAAGTCTCTCCAAAAATTATACTCTATTTCTTTGGCTTTGAAATATAATAAATAAATGTCTTCGATAATTTTAAATAATTATTTTTTTAATTAAAATAAATTTTCAATAAATATAAAAACTTTTTATCATTTAAATACGTCATTGATAAATAAAATATATATTTTTTATTTATTTAAAATCACGAACAGTGTCAATAAACTTATCAAGTTGATTTAAAAAAAAATATCATAAAAATTTATAAATAATAATTTATTGCAAATTAGTACGTTATTGTTTATTATTTTGTAGCGAAATATTTTTTTATCTGTATTTTTTAAATAATATTGGATAAATGAATAATATTTATTGATAATATTATATCTCGATGAAATAATTTTTTAATAATCAATCTGTTTGATAAAAAGTTTAGTACATCTTCAGACAATGACATGTTGTCATCAAAAGTATTTGTGATTTCGATTGAATAAATTTTTTACTATTTCTCAATTGACCTAAAGGCATATCTCAATTAATTTTTCGGTTGATAGCTAATACGTAATTAGGATTTATAAATACCCGGAAAATTAAACGACATTAAATATTTTTTGAGTGGATAAAAAAAAAAAGAGAAAAGAAAATAAATTTCAAGGAATATTTATCACAATGTAGATGCGTTTCAAATTTAATTACAAATTCAAAGAAATATTCACTAAATTTTTGTCTATTACAATCAAATTGACAGTAGAAAAAAAATATATTAATTTAAACTTCAAAGTAAATTAAATCTATCAAATAAACATGGTAAGTTTATTTTACAATTGTTTTTTACTTTTTTTTATTGTTTTATAATAAAGCAAACAAATAAATAACAACTGTTATATTAATATTCTGCAGATGAACCAAACTATTATGTTGAATATATTTTTTATCATAATTATTATGATGACAGTTCTTTTTGAACTAGAAGCTACACCTGTAACATCAACTGAACCCAACCCGGAGTATAATTCTTGTGATGGCCTTTGCCAATATGAACCAATCAA
The DNA here is from genome assembly GCA_030523065.1 of Aphidius colemani. Lineage (NCBI taxonomy): Eukaryota > Metazoa > Arthropoda > Insecta > Hymenoptera > Braconidae > Aphidius > Aphidius colemani. Next base: position 19,005 of record JAPYYR010001038.1, on the reverse strand, counting down.
ATTAAAATAATATCTTGATTTATCAATAAATTGTTGAAAATATCTACACAGTGTTTTATTAATAACGCAGTTTGAACTGGATCCATTCAACCCGTTTATTTGCTAAAAAATAAATGCATGTTTTGTTGGCTCAACAATGTTTATAATCAAAAAATAAAGCAAAAAATTATTGAGCCAACAATGCATATTACAACATGATCGTTTCAATGGGCAACCAGAATTTCTGTTGTTGCGTTGTTACCTCCCATATTTGATAATTAATATACGATAAGACTATCAGATTAACAATAACATTTGAAACATAATTTTTTATTGTAAATTTTTTTACCATTAAAATTACTTTTTAATACGTTTTTAATTTTTATCGGATTTATGGAAAAAAAAATACAATAAAAATCAATGAAAAAAATTACGTTGAAAAGATTTTCAATCAAACAAACTGGAAAAATACAAATTTTTTTATTTTTTTTTTTTCCTTTGTTGTGAGATATATAATACACAAAGATATAAAATAATTACGTTACATAATTATCATCAAGTTATGTGGTGAATTGCTGTGATGTTTTGTGTATGATGACCTGAGTGTCCTCTGGAGTTTGCCGGAAACGGATATACGCTCTATGAAATTACACATACACAAATCCATATGAATATATAGACACTTGACTAATATCTTGACTTAATCGAGATGCTTTTACACCGAAACAGATACATATATTTTTTTAAATTAAACTTAATTTCATTTTCATTTGAAATATATCATTGTTATTAAAAAAAAATGAAATTGAGCAGCTTACTGGACTCCTCAGGTAATCTTTATAATTTAAAAGAAGTTTTAAATTAATTTACAAAGAAAAAAGTGTTAATTTTAAAAAATTAAATTTTTTTTTTTCTTTTAATGAACAATAATTATTTATCATTAAGAAAAGAAATTTTTCTTATTTTAATTTTAACTATATTAAAGACATGAGTTATGTCTGTTTTGTGCTGTTGATGAGGGTATTAATTGAAATTTCGAAAAAATTAACAAAACAATTTCGTAGAATATATGTATTTTTTTTTTGGCTTACATAATGACATATCATTTCTGAAGAATTTTTGGCGAATATCTGCGAGATTATTCGCACGTTTTTTTTCTTTGAGTTTTTAATTTTTATATATTATATAGAATTGGCGATGTATAATATACATAATAATAGTATGAAAAAAAAAAAAAAAGCATATAAATAATGTCTGATGAAAGAAAAGAATGTTTAAAAAAATAAAGAAAAAAAGAGTTAGGTGAGAATCTAATTCGTGAATCTAGTTCCCCCCGAAGTTCCCCTTTTAAATTTCGATGCAAAATACAGACCTCGAAGTTTACATTCAGGTCCTCAGGGTTATCTACCCAGCATGACCACACAAAGAATCATATAATATTTCAAATAACTCTTCATCTTGTTTTATATATCTCTCTCCTACCTTTTCTTGAACTCTTGAATACTCCAAAAATATATTTCTGCACTCTGCAGCACCACCATAATACTCGCCAAAAAATAAAAATAATAATGTTACTATTTCAAAATAAAAAAAAATAATGTCTATAATATATTTATGAACAAATAAAATAGGAAAAAAGAAGATCCTTTGAAGGCCATCAGGCTTCAAATAAAAATTACAAGGTTGAAGAAAAACAAAAAAAAAGGGAAATATAATTTTTTTTAAATAAATCATAGTTAAAAAAAAAGTATAATATATGATTATCTTGGTACCAAAACTATGTAGAAGTTTGTGTCCTTTGACATTGTCGGTTATCTTTGCGGCGTGACCGCATATAAAGGTTCGTAATATTTTATGTGAACACGTGTCTGAGTAAGGTCAGTGTTGCTCCCGTTCCCTTTTTATTCTTTATGATTTAAACTCAAAAGATTCAAGAGTAAAGAGTCTACAAAAATAAATATATAAAATCTCCTGCTGTGATACTTTAACTTTATGTCTTGAACAACAATGCTCTGAAGGTAGATAAAGAATAGGTAGTTTATATGACTTTTTTAAAAATATGATTAAAAACACCAACTTGTTTATCACCAAGATCATCACACTACACCAAACAAAAAAACAACAATTTTCTCATATTACCTTTATTGCTTTTCTCTTATTTTTTAATCTCAATTTCCTAGAGAAAAAAGTTGATTCATTTATTGACTCATTTGTTATACATGTTTTTATTTCAAATAAATATATAAATTTATAATTTAATTATCTTGTTGAGTAAATTAGATTGATTAAATTTTAAATCTTAACAATTAATTTCTCAAATTTCATGTGTTACTGGCATAATTTTTCCAACATCTGAATGATACAGACATGTGTTATTGTACAAAAATATGTGTATTTATTTGTGATTCAAGTCACAAAGAATTGCTATACACTAAGAATCATTATATCAACATCACTTAAGGTCACTTTGATGTTTAACTTGCTTCAGGTGATGGTCAATGATCTCATTTCATTGTGTCTTTATTTTTCTTTACAACAATCAAGATGATGTATGAAATATAAATAAATAGTTAATAAAAAAATTTTGCTTTTTTATTAATAATTGAATTGATGACTTGATGGCTTTATTCTGTCATCATGTGTACATCAAGAAGCTCAAATAATAACACGAGTGTAAAAAAATGATTTATGATATAAAATGACGATGCAAAGTATAAGTTTGATAGCACAGGTTGTGTCAGGTTGAACAACAGTATGAAATTGTGTTGTACAAGAATTTCTTGATGTTTGTGTTTATGTTGAAGGTATAAATGTTTAAAAAATAATAATAAAAAAGGCAAGTTAATATGTGTATGTGTGTTGATACATAGAGCTAGATGTGGTACTGTCCAGTTGGATATGTATATTTTATCATTGCGTGTGTATATGCGTGTAAAAGTACCGAGAATGTATTCAAGTGTAGATGTAGATGAAGTACCTCATCTTTGTACTTATTCTTTTTTTATTTTTCATATTATTTCATTTTTTTTTTTTTATGTTTTTAACATCAAGCTGGTGCAACACACGCTGTTGCAAGTCTACAATGAAAATGTCGTTGCTAATGATCAGCCTAGTGACTGTCATCAAGAAAGAGAAAAAAAAAAAATTAGCAAATATTACAATGTCCACTTACTAATTTTCATTTACCAGCTGACAATTTATTTTTATTTTATTTTTTTCTACTTTGTATGTCTTATTTTTCAAGTTATATTTTATTATTTTAATTTTTTTTCACGAATTAGCAGGCTGTCTCTTCTCAATGATGATAATAATAGTGTTACATTGTACATAAATGATTAACGTGTAGCTAGACACTCTTAAAAACAAATAGAAAAAAATATCACGATAAATTATTTTGTATAAAATATATTAGTATAAACTATATTTAAAATTTATTCATCCATGAAGTTACATTTCCTGCTTAAAATAATTTACCTCATGTGACTAGATCACGAAACGAATAGCGGGATTCATTTGACCTCGTGAAATCATGAAAAATAATCCAGTACAATCACAAATAAATTATTCGTGACAAAAACTATATAATTTTATTGCAAATATCCATGTCACGAAAAATTAGCAACATTTTCATCAATAAAATTACATTTAAATGTAAATTTTTTTTAATCAAATTATTGAACATACTCAATTAGTTTGTTCTTAATTAAATATTTATTTAACCTTGATTAAAGTCGAGAAAAAAAAAAAGCAAATAAACACAAAATTGAATTAAAAACAAGTCAGGAAGTTGTTGGATGTTATCCAAGTTTTACAGTATATGAAGAAATAAAATAAGTAAAGTGGGACCCCATTTAAAATGCCAATAAAACAGTCAAGCTGAATATATTTAAGTATTTTAGTATCTTTCTCTGTGTATGTTTAAAGTGTGCAATGAAGATATATATTTTCTCAAGTGACCACTCAACTGGTGTCTGACCTACGGCCTTGAGACTGTGAATTTTCAAAGTACATCTTCAACAGGCATCATCAATACTCAAATAAATACTTGAAGAAAAAAAATAATAATGAATTTTTTATACATATATATAAAAATGAAGGGAAAAAAAAATTAAATATTATCTAGAATTTAAATAAAAATAAAATAAAAATATAGAAAGAAATAAGACCCGTTAGAGTGAAGGTAAATTGTTAATGCATGACACTCAGAGAGTCATGATGTGTGTGACAGTCAATAATTTTATCTCAATATATGCATACTCACTTTTGTTGACTTAATTTTCCAAATATTTGCTAATTGTTAATTGAATATTCTGTTAAATATAAACCGTTATTCAATTAATAATTTTATTTGATAAATAAATTAATAAAAAATTTATTTTTATAACTGTTAATAATTTTTGATTAATATATATGATAAATCATGATTTTATTGATTTGAAAATAAATAAATGGATGTAATAATATGACATGTTAATTAATTATTATTTAACTTTTTGATTACAGATAGAGGATTTGAATATCGTCAGGGTAGAATGGCGTTACACACAGAAGCACCAATATCAAAAGTAAAGAGAGAACAAACATTTAGAAATATATTGGCAGCTAAAAGACGACAATCACTTGGTTCAAAGAGACAAGATGTAGCAAGAAATAATACAAAAAATAATAAATTATCTGTTGATAATTTAAAAGATTCATTGGATATGCTGGAAGCTGAAGAAACACGCCATGGTATTTATGTGACAGGACCTTTGGGTGATCAACAAGCATCAGCAATTATTGATACTGATGATGATGCTGATATAATAACACCCGTTGTTGTTGTTGAAAAAATAACAAATATTAATAATAAAAATGAAACATTAATAGATGTACCATCAATATCAACAAATAATGTCAATGATAATGGAAATAAAAATACAAGCCAATTATTAATAAGAAATTTAAAAAATCAAGATGATAATAATCAAAATAGTACGCGAAAAAAAAATACCGTTATTATGACTGAATCATTGTATAAACATTTTCATCCAGTAGAAAGTAACATTCCAGTTGAAGATATGACGCAATTTCTCTATTTTGGCCAAAAAATACATCCAGAAAAAATAACGATAAATAATCATTCCAATGAGGTTTCATCAGTATCACCATTATCAACATCATCATTACGTCGTAGTAGATATTCAACAAAACGTTCAACAACAACTACAACAATATCAACAATAAAAAAAGTACAAAGAAATGAAGATATAATGAATGAAGATGATGCTGCTGCTGCTTCTGATGATGATGATGATATTAATATAACAATTGAACCTAATAATAAATTACAAAAATCAAATAATAATAAAAATAATTATCGTACAAATAGTATATATCAACGTAAATTAACATCAACAGTATCATCAAATATAATAATTGAAAATAATGTAAATACAACAAATGCTGATGAAACATTGAATAAAAATAAAAAATTAAAGTTGTCCGCTCACGCGAACCAGATGTTAACTGGCAATCCAAGTGAAGGAAATAAAACCCACCGGTCCAACATTATCCGGGACTCGACCCACATACCTGACCAAGTAAACGGTACTGAAAGTGAAAATATCAACGTTACAATGACCCTTTTTGATTCAAAAACAATAAAATATAATATAGAACAGAATAATAATTTAAAAAATATTGATAATAATGATCGTCCATTTATAAGAAATAAAAAAAGTCAAGAATATACAATTATTGATAGTGAAAATATTAATAATAATAGTGATAATGTTAATATTGAACTTGAAGTTATTAAAAATAATATTGGTACAATAATGACACCAAATAATGTTGAAATCACAACTGAAAGTGGTGAATCACAAACGAGATTATCGACCTGGATGTCAGTTGACCCAGTGACAAATTCAACTCGTGTTGATACGTTTAATGAACTTACATCAAGTAGTAGTATGCCCACAACACCAAGTAGTCTTAATCAACACTATTCATCCCTGCGAATTGTCGTAACAGAGCCAATGCCAGCATCTTCTTCATCTTCTTCTTCTACTACTACTGTTGATACAACTACAACTATAACTACTACTAATACATCTTCAGATATCAACAACAGCCCAAAGGATACCGTTAGCACTGTAATTCCAAACCGTTCCACTTTATCTCAAGCAAAAAAAGACCCCTCCTCTTCTTTTTCTTCTTCATCTTCCTCCTCTTCATCTACCTCATCATCATCAACATCTAAAAATTTTATGTCTTCAAAATTATCATCACAATTAATAATAAATAATCAACAAGAACAATTGATTAATAATCAAACAACACCAACAGCAACAGTACAAAATGATAAAGAAGAAGAATCACCTGTTGCATCAATACAACAAATGCATCCATATGCATATACAATAACAAATATAACACGTTTATTACGTAATTATACTGGACCAATGGAAACATTAATGACAATGACAACAGAATTAACAACACAAGTGACAGTTGAAACGACAATGACAACATTAACATCAACATCAAATGATATCTTCACAACAACTACGACTAAAGATGCTGAACTGCTTCCTCCACTGCTTTCAGTCGACATTGGTAAAGAGTCGATGCGCGAGCGACTTGATGCCAGTGCTGAGTCGGCAGTCGAACAAACCAGTTCGTCTGTTCAACAACAATTATATGATAAAAAAATTCAAAATAATTTATTAACAATTAAAAATAATACATTAAAAAATGTAACATTAATTGAACAATTATCAACAACTGATAATTATATTAATATTAATAAAAATATAAATGGCATGGAATTTGATACATCAACAATACGATGGAATTATACAAGTGTCAAGGACAATATTGATAAAGATAATAATAGTGATCGTAGATATTTAAAAAAATCAGCAAGTGCAGTGTTAAATCAACGTACAAGTGAAGAAAATATACGTGATTTAAAACGTAGAAGACTTGTTGATATAACAGGTAGACGTAATAATAATAATAAAAATATTAAAATTGAAAATAATGATAATATTAATGATACAATAAAATTTATTAAAATGAGTGAAAATAATATTATGGATAAAAAAATTATTAGTGATGATAGTAAAACAACATTATTATCAGATATATTTATTATAAATGATAAAAAAAATAATAATAATACAATTGTTGATGTTAATTTAAATAATTCAAGTGTAAGTGAAAATTTAAAAAATTTATTGCTATTAAATACATCAAGGTCATTGAATTTTACTAAAAGTGATTTATCAAATTCAACAATTGATGATGTAACAAATTTACCAACAACATATATTATTATTAATAATAATAATAATAGTATACCGAAAATTGAATCAACAACATCATCAACAATTGAAACAACACTGCGTGCACTTGAACCAGCTGAAATACAAAAAATGTATAGATCACAAACGACAATATTACCAGAACCACCAATAACAACATTACCTCCAGATTTATTAACATCGATAAAACCAGATATTATAACATCAAAATCAAGTGAAAGATCGCCTGAAGTACGAGGAAGAAATTTATCAGATAAAACAAAGGATAAGGATGATATTCTACCGATAATGCATCTTTACAATACATCAAATATATTCAATGGTAGTATGATGATACCATCAGATACAAATAAAAAATTAAATAATAATAGTGCTAATAATAATAATGATGATGATAATACACCATTATTAACAACATTATCAATGGAAAAAGTAACACAAAAATTACCAAAAATATTAACAACACCAGTAACTGATAAGTCAACAACATCAACATCAACATCAACATCAACAACAACATCAACAACAATTAATCCAATAACATTGTTGACTGAATCCAAAGATGAAATGAATTCAAAATCCAATAAAAATCATCAAGATACATATAAAACAAATTTGAATAAAACAAGATCTAGACCAACATTTTTCAATTCAGGACCACCTGAATATAGTGGTTATCATCCAGAATTAAATGATAGTTATTATGAACAAGGAATGATATCAATTGGATCAAGAGAACCAATTAATATTAGTGAAGTTATAACAAAAAGGCATGATGTTGATGCATTTGTTAATCAAGATACAGTTACATTTGTCAGTTATATATTAGCAACACTTGTTGTATTTCCAATAGCCATTGGTGTTGCACTCATTCTTCGAAGACTGATTTTAAAAAATCGAAAGGTAAATTTATATATTTAAAATTTACAGTAAATTATTTTATATTATTATTATTTATTTTCTTCTTCCTCTTCTGGGAAGTAATGATACTTTTGGAGGACATTGTTGATGGAATAAATGAAGGTTGTGTGCACATTGGGGGACCCTTTGAGTAACGATAACTGGTGTGGATAACGAGCAAAGTCATGTTGAATAAAAAATATATAAATAAAATTCACCGTAAAATCAAGTCAATTTACTTTCAATCATTTTATATGTACGCTCTTCATCATCATCATCATCATCTTGATATTTTATTTTGTTTTTTTTTATTAATTAAACATTTATTTATTTTCCTGGATGACATGGAGGCGGATATTATGACAATTTTATGTCACACAAAGTACATCGACACACGCGCGTGACTTTTTTAAATATATTTAATAATTTTGTTGCTCGGCGAATTATATTCTCGTTCGACGGATTGTAAATATACTTTACGGATAAGATCACTCATAATGATAGTGCTAGAATTGCATACAAACGTGAATTGCTGATTACTGGGTGATTAAGTGAATGAATTCGTCGTGCGATCGAGGCCGACTATTAATTTATATCGTGTCATCCTTGTGCTGCATTCATCCGGCAATCATAATTTCATTTTTTTTTGTTTACCCAAAGATGTGTTCGTATAGTACAAAAAAAAAAAATAAAAAATTATATTAAAATATTGATATTTATTATTAATTTTTATCCACACGTTTGTTGGACCTTGAATCTTGTTACAAGGTCGACTCATCTTCATATAACTTTTACAATTTTTTTATTATTCATATAATTTTTTTAAATTTATTTTTTTAATTTTTCCTTGTCTCATTCTTTATTATAATTTTTTTTTTTTTCATTATTTTTCTTTGTATGATCGTGTTGACTTGTTGAAAGATAATCATGTAATTATATTTAATGATTGATCTTAGATTTTTGTACTCGTTAATTGTGACGGATGTCTTGGTATTATTATTTATCAGTTTTGTATCGATGTCAATCTGTAATTTTTTTAAATAATATACCAGCTAAAATAATCATAATAATAACTAGCGAGAAAAAATAAAAAAAAAAACAAATAAACGTTTTGTCTATTTACAGATTAGGCCAAGGATTGATGTTTATATTTGATTTTTGTCGATGACTAAAGTGTGATTATATTATTGCTTGTGGCGATAAGATTTATTTAATTTTTTATTTTTTCTTTAAATTTATTATTTATATTCCTTATTTGAATTTTAACCGAAGATGGAATAATCATTAATTTTATAACAAACACACTTTACTCATTTTAATATATACTGGAGACTTTTTTTTATTATTTTTTTTAATTTCAATTTTTAAAAATTACCAATATGCTTTTGTACTTGAATCATTTTTTATATTTTAACGTCTTTTGTCGTGCTACTCAGAGTTCATTCTCTCTTGCTGTCGGGTTGAATTTAATTTATGCTGAGGTCCAGTCTTTACGATCAAATTCGTTCCATGTTAAAAGGGCTTTACTTTATATCCAAGTCTTTGCCAGGGTCACGCCTGAAAAAGGCCCCTGATTTTTCTTGTTTTATATTTTTTCTTTTTACCAAGTGTGGGTTGATTTTTAAATGCAAAAAAAATAATAATTCTTTTATTTTTTCCTGCATTTTTATACGCTTGAAAAGGTGCCTTCAGGGTCGATAAAAATTAACAACTGTTTTTACTTTTTTTTTTAAATTTGTTAAAGTCATTTGATTCATCAATTGCGTATATTTAAGAACTTGACAATGACCGCAAATATATATATTTATTTTTTAATTTTCAATATATTTATTTTTATTTTTTGCATTATCATTCATAAGCAATTAGCCCCAAGAGATATTTGAAATTTATAGCATTACCAAACACCATCTTTGAAATTAACCTTGATACAGGTGAAATCATTCAAAGTCTCATTGTCTTAACTCTTAACTATATACAAATATATTTATTCTTAAATAAAATAATAAAACAATTGAAATATTATGAAATATTCAAGTCAACTTGTTGAATTATTATTTTATTTATTTTTTCTTACAAATTATATTTTTATTATTTGAAAATATATCATCAATATTGGCGCCAGTATGTCGCAATAAATTGATTCTTGTTTTATAATTATTATTCATTTTATTATTTTATAATTGTGTAATATTAAAATTCAATTTAAAATATCACTGATGACAATGAATTATAAAAATTCAAAAGAAAAAAAATAAAACCTTATTCTGCAAATATATAATTATTTTGATGACTTATTATGTTTTATTTGATGAAAAATAATTAAACAATAGTTTATTAATACGTAGAAGTGGAATTTATAAACATGTATGGAAAAAAAAAAAAAAATGAAAATTGCTGACGTTTTAATATTTGCTTGAACAGGTGCTAGAAGAGTCGGATACGTCATCGGAGATAAGCTGCAGAAAAGACGCGTTGAATCTCGAGAATGGGGACTTCAAGACCTCGATAGAAAAGGCGATAACTAAATTACCAAGAATACAACATCTGGTAAGAATGAATGAATTTAATTTATTTATTTTTTTACCATAAAAATATTAGTTTTATTTTATTGAACTCAAATTCCATTTAAACAAATCAATTAATCACCATGTTTGTATGAATATATTGTCATTTAAAATCAGTATCATCGAGGTTAATCGATGATTCAAATGTTACTATCAAGATAAAACCTGCAAGTAATAATTTTATAAAAAATAAATAATTAAAATCAATTGTTAACAAAACAGATGAGATTAATGTCATGATAAAACAAAAAGTATAAATTTATTTATTTAATTTAATTATACTGAATGATGATTTTAGTGTCATGAAGCTGAAAAGCCACCACCACCTCCACCACCACAATCACAAGAATCAAGATGGGAATTTCCACGTGATAAATTACGTTTACAAACTGTATTGGGTCAGGGTAATTTTGGACAAGTATGGAAAGCTGAAGCTGATGATTTAACTGGTCATCAAGGTACAACAAGACTTGTTGCTGTTAAAACAGTTAAAGAAGGTTCATCAGCAAGAGAAAATGAAGATCTTGTACGTGAATTAGAAATAATGCAACAACTTGGAAATCATCCAAATGTTGTTACTTTACTTGGCTGTTGTACCGAAGAAGGTGAGATATTTTATTATTTTATTTTTTACGTATATAAAAAAATTTATTTATAAGAAACAGAACAAAGACTTAAATAAATAAATAAAAAAATGAAACATCAACAATGAAATAACATTTCAAAATAGCCAATGATTGTCATCGTCTTTCAAGTGACGAATTCATGCATTTAAAATGTCAAGTAAATATTTATTGTCCAGTCTGTTGGCCACCGGGGCAAGAAGCCACTCGATCCAAGAATAAATAAATTATTATATATACAAAGTAAATATAAAATGAAAAAAAAAAAAGGGTCTGACTTGTGAAGAAACGAGGCAATAGAAAGAGTAAAGAATAAAAATAACATCATGATGATAAAAAAAAGGGTAAAAATTGATCAAAGATGAGATGTTTGTGAAGACGAGAAGAAGAAGACACAACAACAGACCATTACGTATTTTCTTCTTGTCTATATATACTCGAATAAATTTCCATATGTATTTGATACGTATGTATTTACGTTGTTTATAACTATTTATTTCATTTTGCAATTTTTTATTCATTTATTTTGGATTTTTTTCAACTTTTTTACTCGTGAGAGAGATCCATGCTCACAATATCTCACTGGTGGTGGACTTGGCTGATATATATTTTTTCTTTTGTTAAACACCGCGTGCAAAACGTTTTTAACGTCGCGTGATCAAACTTCTTGGTGGGGCTAGCTCGAAGGTGATAGACAGAAATTATCATTTACTTTTTTATTTCATTTAAATTTTTTCACACGATATTGAATATTCAATGATCTCTCCGCGTGTCTCCCTCAATTACCACTGAACATCTTCAATAAATTGTTTTTAATATCCGATCATTTTTTATCTCTTTCATCTGTATTTTCTTTTTTATTTTTTTATTTATGATTTTAAGTATGACTTTTTTAAAAATATATATTTGGGACCACCGTTAATACTGTCGCTGCAATGCCCAGGAAAAAGTACAAAAATTTAACACTGTACTTACAATAAAAAATGATATAAGAGGAAATTTATGTCTTGTGGTTCAACGCCCACTTAGACAAAATATTCACACACACATACACACTTTTAAATAATAATTTTTTTAAATTTATTTATTTTATTTTCGGGTGTTTAATGGTCTAAAGAAAGGGTCATTCGTGGTGACTTTTTTTTTACGTTTCAAAAAGGAAAAGAATAATATGCAATTTTTTAAATTTTTCATTTTTTTTTTTTTTCAATTTTTTTTCTCTGAGTACAATAGCTTGGGCAGATAAGTTTAGGTTTGAATTTATTACTTTTGAATATTATATACACTTGGATTTAACAGTCAACGTAACAAAAGAAAATAAAATGAAAAAAAAAATCATATTATGCTCATTCGCAATGCAATTTTTTTTCCTTTTCTTCTTCCAATTTTTTTCTTTTTTTTATTTGTTTTCTTGCAATCTTTTGAAATTTTTAATACATTTTCACACTAGTCAACGAATGAATTTTTTTTTGTTTTTTTCTGGTAATAAATAATGTTGATAAATAAAAAAAGAAAATGTGAAAAAATTAAAAATATGCTATTTTGATTGCAGTTTCGAATGTGTGAGAGAATTAATTGTTATGCTAAAATTGTTTTTTTTTTTTTTTTTAATCATAGTGAGCGGTTTCAAGTTGTATTTGTTGGAAGTTTTATCTGTAAAAGACATTTGAGAATTAATTGTTTTCATGACTAAAAACTAAACTGGCCTCATAACGTGTTTGTTATTTTTTTTTGATGACAGAGTTATAAACATTTATAGCTACCAAGACTATCAACAGACACACTCACTGATTTCTTATCACATCTACCTGTATTTGATTTGTTTTTTTGCACTGAAATAATAAAATATATACCTACATTTGTCTTGTATATATATATTTATAAATTTTTATTGTTTTTTTTTAAGCATATTTTTTCTTTACAAGCACATGAGGCTAATATAAACTCAACGTTAATTTTACGATTTCTCTGTAATTTTTTTTTATCATTTTATTTTTTTTTGTTGTTTAATATTTTTCAATGCTAATCTCCAGTAAGTTCGGTGTTTATTCAATGAAAAATACAACAATAATTTTCATCTCAAAATTGTTCATTTAGCGACTTAATTAAAAATGCAATTTTATTTATTTTTATTTCAATTAAAAATTCTTCAATGCTATCAATACTCATATGTACTTTCAATTTTTATTTTTAGATACATGATATTTTTTTTTTTCCTTTCATTTTTTTCTTATTATTCAGCATGTAAGCTGTCGAATTTAATAACACTACGATAAGAAAAAAATTTTTTATGTCCATTTACGTATTTACTTTTTTTATTTGAAAAACAATTATTACCAATGAGCTCACTTCATATCGCTTCAACAAAGAAAAAATACAAATAATAAAAAATTAAATATAATCTTCACATAACTTGGAAATGAATCTTCTTACAGTTCCTGGAATTGAAAATTTATTATTTTTTTTTCCTTAAAATTAAGCTCCCCAGCTAAACCAGTTTCTCGTAATTTTTCCGCAATTTTTTGGGAACAGTTTCTTCAAATTTTCTAGAAAATATCGAATAAATGTTTCTATAAAAAATTATTCCCCGAAATTTTTTAGAAAATATCTAATGAACATTTACAGAAATAATTTCTAGAAAAGATTTCCAAAAATTTACCCAAAATGCAAACAGGAAATTATTGTTTGGCTGGGTAATTTATTATATTTAAAGCCATAAAGTTATGGATTTGTATAAAAAAATAAAATATCTAACAAGTAAATTATTTACAGAGCCTCATTACTTGATACTGGAGTATGTAATGTATGGAAAGCTGTTGGCATATCTTCGGGATCATCGAACAAGACAGGACTTTTACAACTTTAGTGAGGACTCGGCGGCACTGACCTCAAGGGACCTCACTGTATTCGGTTACTGCGTTGCTCGAGGCATGGAGTATCTTGCCTCAAAAAAGGTACATAAATTAATAATAATATAATAATAAGCTCCAAAAAAAACTCACCCATTATATCATCCCAATTGGAATAATTTTTTATAACGATAAGTTCATAAAGTAATACGAAAATTAAACAAAAAAAAAGATTTGTAAAAAGCAAAATATAAAAAATAAATACACAAAAGTTGTACCGGTTCTTCTGGTCCAAGATATTTGATCGCAAATATTTGTACACTCATGTGTATAAAGAACCAATACGGCAAGAAGAAAGAAATTTAAGAAAAAAAAAAAAAACAAGTTTATAACGAAAATTGATAAATACAAATATATATATTTTAATATAAATGATAAGTAAATATGCATTTTAAAAAATTGTATAAGGAAAAAAGAGATAAAAATGTGGCCGACTGACGCACTTTGATATTCAATCGAAAATGTGTGTCGCGTTGTCACCCCAGGTTGTCTTGTTTTGCGGTACAACATCAAGGTCGACACCAGTTTATAATAATACAAGCCCCTGAATGACAATAAATTAACAAACTCCAAAGAGGCGCCAACCTCTTTCAATATCATTTATTTTTTTTTAATAATCATATTTCTTTTTTGTTTGTATCAATTATGTATTTGCATATAATTATTTTTTATTATTGTCGATACAAAGTCTGTAATATTAATTAATAAAAAAATAAAACAACACTCACGATGATGCACTGAAGACAAAAGAAAATTATGAATATTGTAATAAAGTTATTCAGGTTGTCGTCAATACATTTTAATATAAAAAATAAATAATATGTATTGAATGTAAAATCTGGTACGAATTTTAAATCCAAAGAACAAGACAAGTTCGATTGGAATAACTTTGGACGATTTATTCTAATTGGAGATACACAGAAGTATTCGCATTTATGGATATCTGTAATTGGACGATTCTACCTCGTAGAATGTTGTATTATTTTTTTAATCTATTTTAAAAAATTATTTATCAAAATTCCATTTACAGGCTCACTAGCTAGTTAACTTGAATGAATAAAAAATTATGTGCCTAATTTTCTCATTACTCGAAATGCAAATGAAATGAAAATAATTCTTAATTAATTTTATTTGAATTATTTTTTTCCCATTTATTTAAATTATTTCAATAGCTATATGAGGAAAAATCAATGATAGCAAAAGAAAAAACAATTAAAATAACTAAATGTGTGTTTGTTAATATCATTGAGTTGCATCTGCCAAGGCAGCTGTAGATATTTGCATACAATGAAATTGCTTTGGCATCATAAAATATGACATTGAATATTGATATTATTATTATTTAATAAACAAAAGATAATTTTTTTAAATAAATATATATCAAATGTAAATTTATATAATCGTGGATTTGTTAATTATTGATTAAAATACGGAAACAAGAAGATTGCACTTTGTGGTAATGACAAGTTCTCTGTGTAGTAACATCAGCAATGCCGACAAATGGCCATAAATAGTAAAGTAACTGTCGACTGTAGTTGATAACAAACCGCGAACGAAAAAAATAAAAAACGTTTCTACGGAAATGGCTTTGTCTGACAAGATGCACTTAAGCACTTCCGCCTTTACGATATTCCGACAATTAATAGACATCTTGTTAATCCTAACATTATAATATTTTTATTTCTTTAAAAACATTTTACCTAAACAAATATTTGTATTATTTTTTTCTTTTAAATTAATTTACATTTTATTTTTGTTTAGATTATTCATCGTGATTTAGCAGCAAGGAATGTGTTAGTTGATTATAATAAATTATGCAAAATTGCTGATTTTGGTATGTCAAGATTGGCAAATGATGATGGTGAATGTATTGAAACACGACATGGAAGAAATGCATTGCCAATAAGATGGATGGCACCAGAATCATTAATTTATTCTCTGTTCACAACTAAAACTGATGTTTGGAGTTTTGGCATACTCATGTGGGAAATTGTTACACTTGGTAAGTTAATCACAACATTTTTTAGATAACAAAAAGTCTTTATTTTATGATTGGAAATTATTGTTTATAATTAGTTTGATATTTTTTGATTTGTCAATTATATTTAAGTTATTTGAATTTTCACCTTTTACAAAAAGATTTGTTGATAAATAAATGAATAAATAACTAGCGGTATTCTAATATTTTTAATCTTGTATTATTATTATGATTTACTGAGTTTTTTTAGTTAATTTTTTTGTGATATTATTTGTAGGTTCTACGCCGTACCCGGACATGGCAGCACGCGAGGTCATGCGAAACGTGCAGAATGGATATAGACTTGAAAGACCCTCACATTGCCGTAGTGAACTCTTCAGGGTGATTTCCAGATGCTGGCATGCTGATCCTGATCGTCGTCCTGAATTTCAGACCCTCAGACGTGATCTTGCACAGCTACTTGAGGACAATATGAATGGACATTATGTTGATCTTGAAAGTTTTGCATCAGAGTGTGTTGACTAAATATCATCATCATCATCATCATCATCTTCATCGCCATCATCAATATAATCATCATCATCATCGTCATCATAATCGTCATCATAAAAAAAAAAAAAAAAAAAAAAAAAAAAAAAAAAAAAAAAAAAAAAAAAAAAAAAAAAAAAAAAAAAAAAAAAAAAAAAAAAGAAATAAAATCAGACACAAGATAAAATATTGAAAAAAAAAAGAAATTATATTATATAATTTTAAGAAGTTGGTAGGTAATATTTAATACTATGTTCAACAAGTTAATTTTTTTTTTTTTTTTATTTTTTTAATAATTTTCAATTTAATAATTATATTCTTCAGAGGCTGACGATGTACAAAACAAAAAAAAAAAAACAATTTTAAATTTTAATAATATTTAATTTTAATTTTTTAATTATTTAAAAAATTAATTTTATATTTTGGATTAATTAATACTATATTATTTGACTCGTCAAAACTCCTCAATCAATTTTATTAGTTTTTTTTATTTATGAAAAAAACAAATTAGTTTGTTATTCTTTGTGTGTGTCTTTTATTATCATATTTTTTTTTTTTTTTTTTTTATCGCTTTCTTGTCAAATTATTGTCCTTACGCTGTTAAAATTTTGTATATATTATTAATTTTTCCGCAATTATATATTTAACCTGCGAAATCAAAAAAATATGCGTAAGGATGAATGAGACATAATTATATTTTCAAAATTATCATTATGTTATAATTGGATTTTTTCTATTAATATTTTATCTTTAAATGTCTTTTATATTATATATTTTATATTGTGTATAAATTTAAGATTAATTATAATCATTCTAGTCTTTCGACGTCTCTTGGAGTGACAATCGATGGATCAAACTGGTTTACATTTTCCTTGAATCAGTCACTATTGTGTGATATTTAGTATTCTCTTTTTTTTTGTTTCATTTTTCTAATTATCAATTATTTTTCAAAATGAATTAATCATTATTATCATTATAATAAAATGTCAATGCTCGAATGATATATTGTCGATCGAAACTCCACATTCGTCATTTGATAATTACACTTAAGTATTTTTTTTGCATTGACACAAGAAAAAAATGAGTTCAAGTATCAAAAATGGTTTTTAAATTCTTTTTTTTCGGTCAGGAAGACATGATATTACCATGACTCTTTGGATGACATAAAAGACTAAAAATATTTCATATTTTTATTCATGGAAATTATTAGCCTTCGTTTTCTTCAATTCATATATTACGAGTGCACATTTGATCGTACTTAAACTCATTTTTTTCATAATGTCTCATCGCTCAAATGCTGCTGCTGATGTAATTGACAACGAGAAAAAAATGATAAACATTAAAAAAAGAAAAAATTGTAATTAATGCAATTCATTTCGACGTTCAATTGTTTTTTTTTTATTGAATTATAAAAAAAAAAACAATTGATTAATTAAAAGTAAATACAAATAATACGTTCAGCTAATCAGACGAATTAATCGAAAAGTCAATGACCAAATGAATAATTCACCAAGTGGATCCTATTGGGCATAGATGCTCGTTATTTTTTTTTGAATTTTTCTATTAGATTACTATTCATTTTGAATGCACATACGTTTTTTTTTTTTTTTTTTTCAAAAGTCTTTTTTTGCTTCTTTTCTTTTTCCCGGGCCTCTCGCTCTCTCTCGGTCTTTCTTTCGCACTAACTCAACCAACTTGGATTAATATCTTTTGCCTCAAAGACCCTCGCTAATTAAATGAAATAGAATTTTTTAATAGAGTACGACTGTCTCCTTCGTTGAGAACATGGTACAACGATAAGCAACATAACAAGTTTGTGTGCAATTTGATCAAAAAGATTGAAACGAAATTCGGGAAAACTTTAATTTATTGAAGCAAAATCTCCCCGTCTCATCTTATCTTAATTTTTTAAGTGTGTTTCGCTATCATGTAAATTCTGGAAAGAGCGAATACCTCCTCGGTCATTCTATGTTCCTAATAGAAATCGAAAAATTTAAAAAAAAAAAATTAGAAAATTGGGAAATTATAAAATCAAAGAAGTAAATTTTAAATGAACAAATACCTCCTCGGTCATTCTATGTTCCTAATAGAAATCGAAAATTTTTGAAGAAAAATAAATTAGAAAATTGGGAAATTATAAAATCGAAGAAGTAAATTTTAAATGAGCAGATACCTCTTCGGTCATTCTATGTTCCTAATAGAAATCGAAAATTT